>CABHPH010133001.1:0-21650 GCA_902168325.1 Peromyscus nudipes
GTTACCCCTGGGTATGAATTGACTTGTGTGCAGGCTAAATGTTCATCAAGCAAGGGACTGAAGATAATTAGTTATGTACTAACTACATTGAAGTTAGTGTTTATTTCTTTTTAATACATGCAATCACAGAAAACAATAGGTAATTAGCAACATTACAATATATTTTGACCTTTGGTTCACATTTTAGAAGAGTAAGAGAAGTTAGGTAATAGTCATTGAAAGACTGCCATATAGCCGAATCATTTGAGGATGGTATATTCTGTTAATGTCCATATACCCAAGCCATTCTTGCCCACAATGTCTGCTTTGCTCAGTTACATTATGAAGGGTGCTTAAATATTTATGGTTCTTTCTCATGAAATGTTAATATCTACATGACAGAATCAGTTACACAAATATTTTACTAAATATTATTTAGCTTTGTCTATTTTTGATGGAGGAATATTCAAAAGATTAAAAGCAATTTAAAGGGTGGCTGTCTATATTGATTTAGCTTCTTGCATTTTGGGTTTTCTTAGTGATGTTCAGCAATTTCAAACTACTTCTGGTGGCAGAAGAGTTGAGTACATATATCTATTAAGTTACCCTTCTCACCTTTTAAGTCCAAAATTCAGAAAGCTCCTATAATTGTCCCAAATATTTCCTGAATGTTTATCTGGCTTTACTGCATATCTTTTCAGTGCCTTGAATTCTCATAATCACAGATATTGATTTACTCCATGTGTTCATTTTTAGGCTTGGCTCTCTCTCTCTCTCTCTCTCTCTCTCTCTCTCCTTCCGTATCACTAACAATAACTTTATTTTCTTATAGGTAATTTTTCTAAGACTTCAGTATTTTTCTTTCAGACAACCCAAGCTTTGGAACTAGACCACGTGACCCTTTCTCTTCTTGGCTCCACTCAGTTCAAAGCGCTAGTACTTCTTAAAGGCCAGCATCCTCTTGCATCTGCTCTTAGGTTCGACACACTCAGCCTGAACACAATATTCTTTGTGGTTTTGGCCTTCTTTCAGAAAACTGGCTTTTTCTGTCCACCATAGCCACTCTGTTTCTGAATGTAGCACTGTTTTCTTTGGGCATACGAGGAATCCTTGCCCTTCTTATACAGGGTCATGAGCTTAATGCTTGTGCACTTCTCACAGAAAGACCTGCAGATTTTAGGTACACTGATCATCATTGCATTAGAGGTGCCTCTGTAATGAAAATGAAGAGATTCAACATCCTCAATGAGTTTTACTTTTTTTTAACTGATTACTTCTTGATTATTCTTTTTGGAGGCTCAGATTTGGGATTTTTATTTACATTTCCCTTACTCTGCTACCATTTCTTAATAGCCTTAAAATTTACATTACAATTTACTTGTTTTTATAATAAAATGTGTTTATTTATTCCTTGAGAATTTATTACTATATATTTTGATCATATCCATTCATTTCATTCAACTCATTCCAGATCTCCCACCTACTTACACACCCAAATTTGTGTTTCCTCTCACTCTTAAAACTAAGTAAAAACATGTATTCAAATTTGTGCTGATCAGCTACATTTGGGGTTGAGGCCTGACTGGAATGTGGTTGATACATCCAGTGTTACTCCACTAAGAAAACATGACTTTGCCTTTCCCAACAACTATCAATCACCAATAGCTCTTTAGGTACAAGTGGGACATTGTGCCCATTTCCCTTCTTCCATATGTCATTTTATCTGGACTGAATTTATGTAGTCTGTTTGTATATAGTCACAATCTCTGTGAGATCATATGTGCATCTGTACTGCTGTATCTTAAAAATGCTGTTTCCTTGAAGTCATCAACAATCTCTCCCTTTTACAATCTTTTCATCTCCTTTGCTGCATAGATCACTGTACTTTGAGAGCAGCAATGTTATACAGATATCCCATCAAAGACTGAGCACTTCAAAGTCTCTTATTTTCCACACATTGACCAAGTGTAAATATCTGTGTGAATCACTATCTAATGAGAGAGGAAACATCACTGGTGAGTATTGAGCAATACATTGATCTTTGAGTATAGCAATAGGTCATTAGGAGTTGTCTTACTGCTATGTTCCTTTATCAGACCAATAGTAGTAAGTTTCCCGTAGGTACCATGTCCTATGTAGCTTCAGGTTCTTGGCCTCATTGATAATGTCAAGTATGAGTTCAATCTCACTGAGCAGGACTTAGATGTAATTTCTAAAGGGTGTTATTTTTTTACTCCCATAACGTTTGTGCCATTATTGAACAAGCGGGCATGCCTTGCTGGATTAGTCATTACTATACATCACATGGTTCATAGCTGCATAATACGGTGATCACTTTTATCTTACAGTAAAGTACATATCACTTCAGGAAAAGGAATGCTAGCAGTAGGGATGAAGCTTCCAAATGAGTATCAGTTTGATTTTCCTATGTTTTATGACATAAATTTGTGATATCTTTAGAAATATGGTTTTTTGTTTAAGTTGTAGGGGATAACCGATACCATTATCCTGTATCATTTGGGGGTTTATTGAACACCATTGGTCAACAACTAAGAAAATGTAACCCATTATTTGTACCAGAGATTATACTAATAGCATATAATGCCTAGAGTATCATTCCCACCTGCTATAGAGTAAATCTACTTAACCTTCTCAGTTAAGGATTTCTAATTGCTATGTAGACACACTGTGACTATGACACTTCATTTAATTGGCGTTTCAGACTTTCAGTCCACTAACATCGTGCATGGCAGTGTGCAGGCAGATGTGGTGCTGGAGCTGAGAGTGCTACGTCTTGCAGGCAACAGGAAGTCCACTGACACACTCATTGGTATCCTGAGCATAGGAAACCTCAAAGTCCACCACAACAGTGACATACTTCTGTAGATGAATTTCTAAAATGGTCTTATTAAATAAAAAACATGGAGCCAAATATAGGGGTGACTGTTGGAAGATCAGAGAAGCAGAACAAGCCACAGCTAACCTTGTCTCACCAACTTCTCAGCCATTCTTGTTTACTCAAACTAGAAGCCCCTGAGTCCTCATCCAAATGGATGTCAGTTGAACTGCTACTAAAAGCCTAAAAGCTTAAAAGCCTAAAAAGCCTCTAGTTCCTGGTCCTCACACCTTATATACCTTTCTGCTTCCTGTCATCACTTCCTGGGATTAAAGGCATGTGTCTTTCCCAAGCAAGACATGAGATCTCAAGTGCTGGGGTTAAAGGTATGTGTCATCATGCCTGGCTGTTTCCAGTGTGCCCTGGAACTCACAGAGATCCAGATGGATCTCTGCCTCCGGAAGGCTAAGATTAAAGGCATGTGCTACCACTGCCTGACTTCTATGTTTAATATAGTGGCTGTTCTGTTCTCTGACCCCCAGATAAGTTTATTGGGGTGCACAATATTTTAACCACATTTCCTCTTTTTTTGTTTAAAATAAAAAGTTATAACTAATATAAGAAAATGTCAAGTATTACATTAACAATTGCTAGTCTGTTAACATTTGACAAATTCAGACAAAAATTTATTGCTTACCCTGTCTAAAACAAGTAGTTCCTTTTTAAAAGTAGATTCAATAATCTACCTTTTATCTTATCATATCCATATTCTCTCTTTTTTCTTTTCTGAGTAGATTCAAAAGTCTACCTTTTATCTTATCATTTCTATATCTTCCCTTTTCAAAAAAGAATCCAACTTTTATCTTATTATTTCTATATCTTCCCTTTTTCTTTTCAAAGTAGATTCAATAATCTACACTTTTATTCTATTATTTCTAACTTTTTTTTCAGAGTAGATTCAATGATCTGCCTCTTACCTATACACTTTGTCTAACAAGGTAAGGCACTCCAACAAAGCCATACCTCCTAATAGTGCCGCTAACTATAAGATTATGGGAGCCAATTACATTCAAACTATCACATTTCTCTCCCTGTCCCACATAAACTTGTAACAATATCATTATGTAAAATGCACCTTGTCCAACTTCCAATGTCCCCATAGACTATAACTGTCTCAAACTTGGTTTAAAGTCCAAAAGTCAAAGTCTTTTCTGAGATCCATGCAATCTCTTTACTGTAAATCCCTATAAATCAAAATCAGAAAATAAATCCCATCCTTTGAACATATAATGGCACAGAATATACATTACCATTTAAAAAATAGGGAAGGAGGCATAATGAGGAAATACTAGACCAAGACAAGACTGAAAACCAGCTGGGTAAACTCCAAACACTTCATCTTCATGTCTTATGTCAAAAAGCTCTTCAGATCTCCACTCCATTCAGTTTTGTTGAAAAACAGTTCTTTCTCTTGGGCTGGTTCCACTTGCTGTGATCAGCTCTCCTCAGCAAGTATCCCACAATTTTGGCATCTCTGACATCTTGGGATCTTCAAAGCAATGAAGGCTTCAACTTCACAGCCTCATGCAATGACCTCTCCACTAGGCATCCATTCAGGGTCACGCCTGAAACATGGCTGACCTTGGCAGCTCTCTTTAGGCATGGAGGTAAATTCCATAACCTGTTTCTTCTATCCTTAATTCTAAAGTCGGAACCGTATGGCCAAAGCTGCCAAGTCCTGCTGCTAGCTGGGGCTGGAACTCCGCCCCTTTGTTCAATTACATGTTCACTAGCTTTCTGCTTTTGATTGCTACCTTTACTGTTTAAATTTGGCTGTCTTTGTTTCTGCTAAAGTATCAAAATTTTGTTCAACCCATAAGCTCTAAATGTTATACTATGCATCTTTTACAATCTAGTTTTTGTCCTATACGTTTTGTTATAAAATATTTAGGATTATATTCCTATTGACAGTGATATTGTTAATACCAAATTGTCTACATTTATGTTGTTATCATCCAAATGCAAAACATCTCTCATAGGCTCATTTACTTATTTACTTGGTTCCCATTGGGTAGAGCTGCTGTGGAAGCTTATGACACCTTGTGGGTTAGCTAGAAGGGGGACATAAGGCAAGCCTTTAAGGACCTATATAGCCCAGATGCCATTCTTTTTGTCACATGCTCTGCTTCCATGTCAGCAAGGATAGGAACAAATTATTCTTGGATTTTCATATGAGAGTGGTATTGATTACATAATGTGAATTTCGTTTACTACCATAAATACAGATCCTTTCGCTATGAAAGAGAGAGCTTAGAGTACAAGACAGAATATCATGTATGTAGTTACTTCATAAACCTAATAGAAGATAAAGGGCAAGTTCTTTGTCTTCCATGTTGCTATTAGATAGCCTAGAAAATTTGTAAGTCCTTTGTATTTATTCTGCTATATTCTTATATTTGAAGACATATTTCATAAAATGGAATTATCATACTATAAAAATTAAATGGTTTATTTTGTCCTTTCCCAGGTTTAAATGTTTTAGAAATATATGTATTACTTACAAATGTGTTCAAGGTAATAGTGCATGTTGTCATAGTTGTATATGAAGATTCAGAACCATGTATTAGTAATATATAATCTTGTAAATTTGTAACAACAAAGTTGATTAGGAATCACATTTGCTTATGAAAACAAACTAATCACAATTATTTCCAGCTAATCTTTAATCTAAGTAAATTAAAACTACACACACACTTAAATATGTGTACCAAATTTTTACACAAAATTAACATATGGTTATACGTATACCTTTAGAGAGACCATAACAATAAATAAACAGAAAAATATTTTTGATGTTTTTTTTTACATTATTGTTTCCTTGCCTGTATGTAATGTTTGCCAATGTGGGAAATTACTGTTTCATCTTATATTCCCAGAGTAGTAAATAAGACAATAATATATTCCACAAAATAATTTTTGAAACTGAAACTTGATTTAAATTAGGGAGTACAAAAAATACAAGATTCAACATGAAAAGCAAAACAAATAGGATTTATAACTGACTTTTCTGTATATAAAAATAGATTTGTATGTTCCAACTGCACAGAATATTTTTCATATAAATGATACTGGTATAAATAAGTAATGGTTTTCTAGATAACTTACACTTTGTATTGTAAATAGCCTATATTTATAGTGATTATGTATCAAGAGAAATTGAACAGTACATGCATGCCGGGTAAATGTGAGCAATTTATTAGTTTGGGCATGAATTCAATTTATCTGTCATATTGACTTACCAGAGTATGCTCAGTTTATGCAAAGACTTTATTAGTTTGGAAGAGAAGCAGCACAGCTGTATTCTTCAATATTTAAGTTTAGAAATAAAAACTTCTGTTCTGTTGATTTGCAAGCAGAGTAGAAACATAAAACTTTCCTATAGCAAGAATCTTTTTTACCATAAAAGGCAAGAAACAATCTCAGAGGAAATAGGTTAATTTGAATTTTCATGTTAAATATTTTAGTAGACTTATGTTAGTAGACTCACTTCTGTGCTTATCAAAAAGGTATGGTTTTTCTTTACTTTTATCTATTATTTTCACATATACTCATTGATGTTTTAAATTTTATTTTAAAATATAATTTCTTATAAGGAGGACAAAATCTAAGAGACCACTCAAGTATTCAAATTCCATACTTATATAAGGTAAAGTAACACTTTAAAGAATTTTAATTTTTCTATATTCAATAGATCACAAGAAACTGATCACAAATCCTTTAAAATACAACATAAATATTACCACTTAATTCATGTTCTGAAAATTATTTTTAGAGAATTTTGTTAAAATAATCTCTTAAAATCAATCAATAGAGTGTGAGAGGACTGAATAATGAGAAAAATATATTCAATATGATAAAAAAAAAGCTTTTAACTTAATTATAGATATTAGTTGGAGATAAAAAAAAACCTGTATCTGCTTTTCAAATATTATATACAAACTTTGCTTCTGGATTCACAGAGTAGCTCCTATCAAAACAGCCTTCCTGAGGAATAAAGTTACAAAGATGGGAAAAGAGGATCTATTTGAAAGAACAAAAGAAGAAAAATACAGATAGAAACCTGAAGCAGTTAACTCAGAGGGGACAGGGAATGCGTAAGTTTCTCATGTACTATTTTGAGTTTAGTCTGAGAGCAAAGACAAGCAGGGAAGAGGGAATTAAAACTCTCCCAGAGGAGCCAGAATTGGAATAGTCAGAAAACTATAGAGTCCAATGTAGCTAATGCAATAAGATATGAATGGTGAAATCTCAGGAGGGATTGATCTGCAGTTTTTTTGTTGTGTTTATTTGGTTTTGGAATCAGAATTATACTGTCTTTATAGGATAAATAAGATAAAATTTCTCCCTTTCTTGTTTTATGGAACCATTTGAGTAGTGTCAGTATTAGACATTCCTGGAAAGTTGGGTAGAAGTCAACATTAAATCCATCCAGGACTTTGTTTTGTGGGTAAACATTTAGTTGATGATTTAATCACCTCGTTATCCTCCTGCTTCAGTTGTTTAAATCTTTTGGCTTAAAATTTCATATCTTTGATGTAATTAACGATGTATCTATTTTTTTCTGATTTTACAGTTTGTTGGAATATGCATTGTTTGGGTTTGTTGTTGTTTGTTTGATTGATTTTTTTTTCAAAAATATTCTCTGATGTTTCGCTGGGTTCTATTAGAGGCTATTTGAACAACTTTCTGTCGTGATATTTTATGTTCTGATAAATAAAGCTTGCCTGAAAATCAGAGAGTTGAGCTAGACACTAGTCAGCCGTAGAGGTCTGGAGGTCTGTACAGACAGGAGACAGGAAGTGATATGGCTGGGCAGAGGGAGGAATTGATAAGTCTGGGTGGAGACAAGAGCTTGGCCCTTTTCAGTCTCAGGAGTCATAGAGGTAAGTGGTGACTGTGGCTGCTCCTTTGCTTCTGTGATCTTTCAGTTTTTACCCCGATATCTGACTCCAGGTTTTCATTATTAAGACTAATTAGGATTGAGTTAAAACTCAATCTTTAATTTTATTAATTTGAGTCTTCTCACTTTATTTTGGTTAATTTGGCTGAGAATTGCTCTACCATGTTAATCTATTTCATTATTTTCTCTTTTTATATTTATTGCTTCTTGCCATCTGTCCCACTTGGATTTGATTTCTTCTTGTTCTTTTATAACTTTTAGATGCACAATTGGGGTATTTCATCTTAGATTTAAAAAAAAATGAGAACATATATAGACATATATTTACATATATTTAGTATCCTCTTAGGACAGTCAAGATTATATCTTAGAATTATAGTAGCTTGTATTCATTTTATATAGTCTTTCTTATCTAGTCTGTATATATTTATGTTTTGAGGTTATAAGTACATAATTTCCTATGATTTTTTTTCCTCCCTCTGAATTCTCCTATCTATCCTTTTTGTTTTATTTCAAATTTTGGTCTCTTTTTTATTAATTGCTGTTGTATGCATAAATACATATTTCTAAATACAACCTGCTCATTTGCATAAAGTTATTAGTATGTGTGTGTTTTCAAAGCTGAGCATTATTTTTTCTTCATTTATGAATTTTTAAAATTCTCTCATGGTTTCTCTTTCAATCCACTTTGCACTCAATAGTGTATTTTTCAGTCTCAAATATTTGTGGTATTTTCTGTGGTTAATCTTGTTATTGAATTCTGGGTCTATTCCAGTAGAGTATAGGAGGATGCAGGGACTTACTTCAATATTCTGTTATTTATTAAGGCTTTTTTATATTGTTCCTTGAAGTACTTCTGAAGTGTTAGCTTAGTTCTCAAGAGTTGACTTAAATTCTCGTTTTAAATTTTTTAAATTTAAATTTTATGGGTGTAGAAATTTTTAATTAATGATTATAAACTGAAGAATAACAAAGACAGTTTAACATGTATCACTCCAGGAGGGAATGTAGTCCACGAAAATGATAAATAAGTAGAGGAGAACTAGAAGGAAACTATATGTCCAAAAATATAAAACTGGGATACACTGTAAACTATCGGAAGAAAAAGAAAAAAAAAGTAACAATAACAAACAATCAAAATAAAAGCAACAAAATTTTAACTAAATGCAAATCCCTAATTTTAAACTGGAATGTGAATGGCTTTAACTCAATTAAAAGATACAGACTAATTGACTAAATTTTTAAAAACAGGGATACAAATTAGAAAGTAAGCACTCATAGAATCTTCAGTTGCAGATGTTACAATTGGATGCATAGGTGATTCTAGAATATTCTGAAAGTAAATTCGTATAGCTGATAAGCCAAACAAAATATCACAATACAAAATTAATACTACAAAAATCAGTAGCCTTCCTATGTACAAATGACAAATGAATTGAGAAAGAAATCACGGAAACCCCTTTCATAATAACCTCAGAAAACAAAAAAATACCTTGGAATAATTCTAACCAATCAAGTGAAAGACTTCTATTAAAAACATTGTAAGAAATTTAAGAAAGAAATTAAAGATGATATCAGATGATGGAAAATTTCCCATGCTCATAGATATGTGTAATTAATATACCAAAAATGGTCATCCTACCAAAATTATTTTACAGAATCAATGCAACCCCATCAAAATTCCACCACAATTTTCAGAAACTTTAAAGGACAATTTTTGACTTTATATGGAAGCAAAAAGCCCCAGAATATCTAAAATAATCTTATGTAAGGGAAAAAAATCTGCTGAAGTTATCACCATCCCCAATTTCAAGTTGTACTATAGAAAGATCGTTATAAAAACAGCATGGCATTGGCATAAAAGTAGACCAGTTGATCAATAGACTCAAACCAAAAATCTAGACATAAGTGCACACACCTATTGACACATAATTTTTGATAAAGTAGCCAGAACTGCACACTAGAAAATTCCACAAATTCTGCTGTGCAAACTGGACAGTTGCATGTAGAAGAATGCAAATAAATTTTTATTTATCACTCTGCACAAAGCTCATCCCCAAATGGAACAATGAACTCAAAATAAGGTCAGATACACTGAACCTTATAGAAGAGAAATTGGAGAACAGCCTTGAACTTATTGGCGTGGAAAGGACTTTCTAAATATGGCGCTGTTAGCATAGGCACCAAAAAACCACAATAAATGGAACCTTGTGACACTGAAAAGCTTCTGTAAGGTGGCAGCCAGCTTAATGGAAAATTTTTACTAAGTACATATCTGATAGAGGGGTAATATACAAAATATAACAAGAAATAAAATAAAATATTGCCACCAAAACAAATAGCCCAATTTAAAAATGGAGAGCATATGTAAAAGGAGTTATCTAAAGAGGAAACACTAGCTGAGAGGCACTTCAAGAAATAGTCAACATTCTTATCATGGAAAGATAAATCAAAACTGCTTTGAGATTTCATCTTATAACCCCCAGAATGGCTAAGATCAATACAACAAGTGACAGCTCATGCTTGAAAGGATGTGAAATAAGGGGAACACTCTTCCATTCCTGGTATGAGTGGAAATTTTACATTCACTATGGAAATCAGTGTGGTAGTTTTTCAGGAAGCTGGGAATAGATCTAACTCAAGGTCTACCTCTATTTCTTTTGGGCATACCACCAAAGGACTATATATACTTCATGCTACATAGACACTTGCTCAACCATGTTTATTGCTGCTCTTTTCATAACATCCAGAATTTGGAAACAGCCTAGATGCCAGTCAATGGATGAATAGACAAAGAGAATTGTGGTGATATTTTCTTTGTGCTCAATAAATAAAGCTTGCCTGGAGATCAGAGTGTGTAGCTAGCTACTCGTTAACCATAGAGGGCAGGCAATGGTGGCACACACCTTTAATCCCAGCACTTAGGAAGAAGAATCAGGAAGATCAGGAGTTCAAGACCACCCTGGGCTACAGGAAATTGAACCAGTCTCAAAGAGAAATAGAGCCCAGCAAGTGGTGGCACACATCTTTAATCCCAACATTTGGGAGGAGGAAACAAGAAGTGATATGGTGGAGTAGAGAGAGGAATATCAGGAAGGAGGAGACAGGAGCTCACCCTGCTTTCAGGCTGATGAGTTGGCAAGGTAAGAAATGGCTGTGGCTTGCTCCTTTGTCTCTCTGATCTTTCACCATTTACCCTTATATCTGATTCTGGGTTTTTATTATTAAGACCAATTAGAATTTGCACTAGACAGAATATGATAAATTTACACAATGGAATATTACTCAACTGTTAAAGAATCATTAAATTCACAGATACATAGATGGAATTATATAAAAACAATATTGTGAATGAGGTGACCCAGACCCAAAAAGACAAAGTTGGCATGTATTCATTTATATGTGGATGTTAGCTGTTTAGTGTTTAGTAATAAGGCTACAGTCCACATAACCACAGAGGTTATGTGTAGATTAAGGTACTGGAGGGAAAATTGGATCATATTATGAGGAAAAAACTATATCATCATGGATGGTTGGGGTAACTGGGATGGGAAGATAAAACAGGAAAAGGCTAGTAAGGGAGAGAACATGGAGACTGACAGCTGAAACTATAGGCCATTGAGATAGCATATGGGAATATAATAGAGTAGAAACTTCCTGAAATAACATACAAAGATATATATACATAGTATCACCAAATCACTGGGAAGACAGTGCCCCAAGTAGACACCTTTTGTGACCAAATTAAGCCTGTTGTTCTGAGAATGAGTTATATATAATCCAGTTGTTGGTGAAAGAGGCTTGATGGAAATCCTCAACCTACCCATGCTACTGTCAGGGCTATTGACTGCTCCTCACAAACTGAAAGCAAGACTGTTGTTGAAGACACCTTTAAAATTCATTGAACATGGAGAATTCTAGCTAGTGCCTACCTGGATACTTTAGCCCTACTGACTAGTGTTCATTGTCCTGGAAGGTACTGCCCATGTTACCAATGGAGATAAGTAAACAACCCAATTACAAGCCCTTTGATCATTAATGGTGACATGCATGAAATATTCAATTGTGAAATAGAGACACAAAGCTTTTGGGAGTAACCAACCAGTATCTGGTTGAATCTGAGTTCCAATCCAAGAGATAGAACTTGCCTACCACTACTCAGGTAGCCTACAACCTGAGACTCTATAAGCCAGGGACCTAGGGGAAGACCAAATCCTACTGTTCTGCTAAAGATTCTAACACATTCTGCTATACTCATAGATCTGTACTTGGCCCTGCCATCATCAGAGAACATGGGAAAAATACAGAAACTCAGAGCAGAACAAGAGACAGTGAGAGAGCACAGAACTTCCTTTTTGACATGGAAAAAATATCAAATGTTGATTTTTTTGTTTTATAGTATGGATGTCAGGTATAAAACATGTATTAATAATTGTTCTCCATAATTTTCTTATTGTATTTAAACCTATTATTTGAGAGGAAAATAAATTCAAGCCATTGCAATTATGACAGCTTCTTTAAATAGCAATGTTTAATAACTGCACATTAGTTTAAAGATATGGAGAAATAAAGATGATTTCCTTACCTTGAGTTTCTGTCATCATAGCACATTTAATAATAAATATCAGGACAGGAAAGATGGCTCAGCTGTTAAGAGCACTTGCTATTCTTCCTGAGGATCTTAGTTTGGTTCCAGCATCCATGTCAGGAGGCTGACAGACATCTGTAACTCCAGCTCCAGAGGATCCTATGCCTCTGGCTTCCACAGGTTCTGCAGTCATGTTCATATACCCACATACAGACACACACCTACACATAATTTAAAAGGATAAAATAATTAACATAAATAAATTTTTGAATTTTGTACGTATAACTATCATATAGGAATGAGGTACTCAGAACATTTTCTTTCTAATAACAATAGAACACATAGGAACTGTTTCTGGTTTCTGTCTTCAGAGTATGTGTCACTTTATAAATATCCTCATCTATTTCCTAGGATCCAAACTTTTAACTGAGAGAAGTGCTCAGTAGACCTGACTTCTATAAGAATTTTTGAGCTGTCTCATTACTACATACAAATACAGGAGAACTGTACTCTAAAAATGAAAATACCTTTCCCTTAAGTTTAATTGAGTGTTCTTCCAGGCTTTCAGGATAATTTTAACTTCACTCTGATAGCTTGTTAATCTTATTCTTTAAGAAATCCTCATCTAAAGACATCTATTTTTCCTCATTAGGGAACAAACCTTGATCAACTCCATTAGATAAATTTTCAGTAGTTTTTCTTTTTAAGCAATGTTTTTTGATAAATTAACCCTGTCAATAGATTACACATTTTCATTCACATTATTATTCCCATTTTTCTTCACTGAATTCATCCCTTGGCCTCTACAGTTAATATACCCCATTTCCACACAATGTAGCTGCTGGCCTATAATTATGTTAGAAACTTTGAAGTCACTGTTATCAAATTAACTGAAAATGGTTTAAGATTTTGTTTCATTTATAAAAGGTTTTGGTTGTGCATTTGTAACAGTTATCCATTAAGAAAAGTGAAATACTTGTTTCATCTTCTCTTTCCAATAGCACAACTAAAAGTGTTAAAAAGTAAAAATGCATGAGAGAATTTTAGCATCCTGACACGATTCCACACTAAATCACTTCCTCTATTATCAGATCATTCATATTAATGAAGTTAAATCACACCATGTAATCAGAAAATTGTCATTAACTTGACATCACAACCTTGCAAGACTGGAGAAGAATAGTTGAATGAAATTTCAGGTGACTGACCATTTTCCTATAGAGAAATCCTAGAGCTACTGTAATTAGGAAAATTAATTTATATACTTTGTTGATCCTCATAAATGTCCATCTAAATAAATGGGCAGGTTATTTGTCATTTAATGACTAAATCAAAGTTTATAGTAAAATAATATGTGCTGACTCTCTCCTCAAACAAACAAAGGGAAAGATCTGAGCCACATTAAATTTTGAGATCTGGTAATCTATAAGATTGGTGCATAGGTTCCCATGTAGTAAAATCACTACCAGAATAAATGGGCCTCATATATACAATATTAAGATTTTGTAATAATGACTTAGTCTAGGCTTATTATATATATATATATGTATATATTACATATATATGCAAAAATCTCTCAATTTCAAAGGAATATGATAATTTCCAGCTGTAATTATTTCTAACTGCTTCATAATCCTGATAGGACTAATGTCCCATTTCTGCTTCATCTTCTTCATCCCCTTGCTTTCTTTCCACTTTACAAAGCATTCAAGTTAATTTTAAGCCACTCTACATAGAAACACCATTCACACATTTACATAATTTTCAGTTAAAAATAAAATTCTCTAAAAATACTGAAACATGACTTTGCTGGTGTGTGTGTGTGTGTGTGTGTGCATGTGTGTGTATACATATACATATACATACACACACACACACATATATATATATATGGGGTTCTATGCATAAAAATGTATATACAGAGGCCAGTAGAACATGTAGAACATGGAAGCAAATGTCAGGAGTTTCCTTCCCAGGAAAATAAAATGTATCAGTGTTGAAATATTGATAATCAAAGGGACAAATAGCAGTGTTACTCTAAGATAAAGGTGCATTTATCTTGATTTCCATGCAGTCTGCCCAGGGTGACAAATTTTCTCTGTGTCTTATCTCACTCCAGTTGTTAAAACCGAGTCCTGTATGTTACATATGAGAGATACACAAAGAGAAGGCAGTATGTATAGAGAGAAGCAGCAGAGTGAGGAGAGAGTTGCAGTATTATGTTAATATAACATGTCAAGCTTTTAGTAGTAAATACCAATCACATTGTATCCTGGAAATTGAAGTTAATAAGCATTGAAATAATTGACCACTGATGGTGAGGAACTGAAGTAGCAGAAGTGTTCATTCTTGGATAATTGATAGAACAACATGCTTGTGCTAATACATCATTCGCTTTCCTTTATATAGCCTTGAATATTTTTATGATTTAAAATCTTTAAAAGAATATAGAATCCCTAAATATCAGCATATGAAGTGACAATTATCTGTGACATATGGTGTACAGATTATTGGAAAGTTATCATATATAAAATAAAACCAAGTTTAAGGTGCTAGACAACTGTCTATGATAAAAAGGAAAGAATCTACCAGTAGATTTCAGTTAAATACTCTCAGGTTTTCACTTGTTCATTAGTCATATTCAAGTAGCTCTTATGCAATGAGGCATTTGGAACAGATAAACTTGCTATATCTGCTTGTGATTGATAAGTCTGAAGAAATGATTCATTAACAATTTAGAACTTGCCTGACAATGGTGATCACTGTCTTTGGAAGTTTGTCTTCTTCTTGGTGCTTAATGGCCTGCTGGGCAAAGAACTGCCCTTGGCTCAACTACTGAGTGTACAAATGCTGTCCTTTCTGGACAAGTGGAACACAAGTAAAAGTGACTACTGAACTCTGCCAAGACAGGGTAAGACGGTCTTTCAAAATTCGTGCTTCTAAAAATGGTCTGTCAGATATTCTAGGCCTTTGGCCAAATTGGATGCCCCAAAGACCCTGAGAAACTTTAGGTGACTGGCCAGGTTGCCAGCTGTCTCTGTCAATTCTCCCAAGATTTTCAAAAATTGCTTGCATGCATTTTCCATTTCTCAGGTATTATATTCCTTCTCAGGTCTTTGATGGGGTTGAAGACTAATAGTTACAGTTACAATCTTCTTGTATCTTAACTAGAATATACTAAGTACTAGATTCAGATTCTTGAGGATAGTACAGTTTTTGGAATAATCTCTGTATCATGCCATTTACCTATGTTATGGACATCTCTGGATTTTAGTATGTGTCTCTTGTTTGATGTTGTTCTTGTTGATTGTAGTTCCATTTTGTTTAGGTCGTTACCCTTTATTTCCTTTATTTCTCCTAGACAATAATCATTTCTATTTTGTATATTTTTGTGTTATGTTAGAACTTTCTTATTTAGACAAAAGGGGGAGATGTAGTGGGTAGCTGTTCTAGCTATCACCTTGAAGCACTGCCCGTAGTGAGGTAACAGGTAACTGTTACACCTGCCTATGACCTTGAAGTACATGCCCATGGGGCATGGCTGCTGGGGACCCTTAAGACCTGGGATGCACATACATGGAGCTCTCTTCCCTCCCTTGTGGTTTTGGATGCTGGGACAGACCAGGCAGATCTCATATGGAAGAATGAGACCATGCCTCACCTTTTCAGGATCCTGAGACAAATTCTTCTATTCTGTCTTGGGAATTTTCTTTCTCAAATAAATTCATTTGCCCTTAAAGCAGACTCTGTAGATTTCTCCCATTACAGTACCCACCAACTTCTCATAACTCCTTATGTAGGGATGGGTCTTCATTTCTTCCTCCCATTCCCATCCTAGAATCATACCTGACTTGAGCATGCAAAAGTCTTGTGCATATTTTCTCAACTGCTGTCTAAACATGTATCTAATTGTCTTGCTATTTCTGGAAAATACTGTTTCTTTGTGTCATCCACCATATCTGGCTTTTACAGTCTTTTTTCTGTCTCTTCTTCCATGATGCCTGGACCTTGATAGGATCGATGTGGTATACACATCCTATTTAGGGCTAAGCATTCTTTACTCTCTTATTCTTAGCACCATTATTAGTTGTGGGTCTCCATGTTAATCATAATTGACTGCAAAAGAAACTTCTCTGATAAGAGCTGACAAAACCACTAATCTTTTGGTTCTAAGGATAACTCTTCAGAAGTTAATTTATTACTATATCCAATTAGCAGACTAATAGCATTATATTCTTCCATTGTTTGCATGGACTGCCTAGACACATTTTTTTGATCAATATCAATGTGTCAAATATTAAATGTAACTTGTGGCACAGACCTTAAATCCAATAAAAAGTGATTGGTTACTACCATGGCCCTAGTGCCCTATGGTACCAGTGGGTGTATCTTCCTAAGTTTGCCTACTTTATAATTTTCAAGCTTCACAGTTATATAAGATTCATGATCACTTACCTCCTCTAGTAGTGTATACACCACCTTTCAGTCCTATGAAAGATGACAAGTAGGCTTCTGGGTTAATATCAGCTTCATTTTTTCAAGTTCTGTAACTCAAGCATGTGGTATCCTCAGCACTAGGGTCATGCTGTCAGGTTCTAGGGGATAAGCAGGAACATTGGCAACAACCTATAATGTTTTGGGTTATATGAAACCTTCCTTACTTGCCAAGAACTCCCAAAAAGGTAACTCATTCCTGGTACTGGTATTAGCTCATAATGTATAATAGATATTGGTCCATTGTTGCAGGGTAGCTCAATCTAAACTCTTTTTATAACCCTGAATGTATATATTTATGGAAGATTCTAGAATTAGGTCTCCATATGATGTTTTGAAATGCCTGTTGTGTTTGTTATGCCTTCTCATATCCCCTATTTACCCTGCCCTTATATCCTCCTCTCTGTTTAACTCATCCTCTTCTATTATTCTTGTTTAATGCTTTATATCACACTGTGGCAGTTCCCTTCCCCTGAAGTGTACTCCCTATCATCACCTACTAACTTCCTGACTACTATGGGTATTATAAATGGATAAAGAGTCAAAGATAACATCAGAAAATTAGACAAAGAACACAGCATTTGCTTTCCTGTTTCTGAATTATGTCACTCAGAATGGTTGTTTCTTGCTCCATTCATTTACCTGTGAATTGAATCATTTCATTTTTCTCAACTGATAAATAACATGCCATTGTGTGAATGCATCATGTTTTCTTTTTCCATTCAGCATATGGTTGACATCTAGTTATTTTCTAATTCCTATTTTTTAATTAGAGCAGCAATGAACATGAGTGAGTATGTATGTCTAGAATAAGATATGAAGTTCCGTGGGTATAGTTGAATTCTGTGATTGACACATTTCTAGCTTTCTGAGAATCCTATGCTCTGATTTTCACAGTTACTGTACCAGTTTACACTCCCATCATCAGTGAATGAGTGTTTCCCTTTCTGTTTATCTATACCAGTATCTGTCTTTATTTGTATCCTAGAACTTAGCTATTCTGAATGAGGTAAACTTATTTCTCAAAGTAGTTTTGATATGAGTTTCCCTGATACATATGGGTGTTGAACTTTTTTTTTTAATGTTCCTCAGTCATTTGTACTTTGTCTTTTGAAAAATCTCTCTTTAGTTCTGAGTTCCTTATTTTAATTGGTTTTGTTTCCCTGATGTTTATCTTTTGAGGTTGTTGTATATGTCAGATACATATCTGGTAAAGACTTTTCCCATTCTATAGGCTGTTTCTTCTTTGGATTGGTTCTGTCATTTGCTGTACAAGAGCTTCTTAGTTTCATGAGGTTTTGTTTATTAACTGAGGTTCTTTAGACCTATGATATAGGGTTATACCCCAGGATGTCATTCCCTGAGCCAATGAGTTTAAGTGTATTCCCTAACTTCTCATCTATCAGATTCAGAAGACCAGGTCTTATACTGATGTCTTTGATCCATTTGGAGTTGAGGTTTTTTTTTTTTTTTTTTGGTTTTTCAAGACAGGATTTCTCTGTGTAGCTTTGCGCCTTTCCTGGAACTCACTTGGTAGCCCAGGCTGGCCTCTAACTCACAGAGATCCGCCTGCCTCTCCCTCCCGAGTGCTGGGATTAAAGGCGTGTGCCACCACCGCCCGGCGAGTTGAGGGGTTTTTGTTTGTTTGTGTGTGTGTGTGTGTGTGTGTATGTATGTATGTGTGTGTGTGTTTAACTTTTTATTAATTCTTAGTGGATTTCATATCATGCATCCCAATCCCACTCATTTCCCTTTCTGCTCACTTCTGCCCTCTGTCCTTATAACCTCTCTTCAGCAAAACAAAACAAAATTTAAAAGTAAAACCAGAAAGAACAAACAACAACAAAATCTGAGTGGAAGCCATAGTGTGGCCCAGTGAGTCACACAGTACACCCTTTAGTCCATAGATCTTGTAAGTGTTCGAGGCAATGAGTCATTGGTCTTGTTCCAGGCCTTTGGTAGGATAGAGGCTCTTCCCTCATATGCCATGTGGTGGCATGGGTGAGGGAAATATGCCCTCTCTCACCTCTTGCCACCTGTGGCAGTTGGGAGAACTGGCCTCAGGGCGTGAGAATGGGGGAGCTGACCCTGCACATCACCAACTGCAGCATTCTGGAGAGTGGGCCCTACACCTTGCCTGGGCAGAACAGTAGAGCTGGCCATGGTTATATGAGTGCAGAGCTGAAGGCATGAAAACAGAATTGGCCCAATTCCATGCTGCCTGCTCCATGGGGTCAGCTAGCTGGGGCAGGCTGGAGAGCTCACCAGGGTGGTGACAATGCAGGAAAGCTGGTGGATTGACCATCCCAGCTACCTCCAGGACCAGAAACAAGGCTATGTGTGAGCCCACCCCAACATCCAACTCATTTATTAACTGCTCAAGTATGTGAAGGGGCCAGACCTGTAGATCCAAAGCTATGGATCTCTATGCTTCAGGACAACAACAGGATACCAAAGAGGAATTGCAATGGAGTTGAGTTTTGTTCTGGGTAAAAAATAAAGATTGTTTCATTCTACATGGAGTGATGGAGGTTGACCAACACCATTTTTTAATATGTCTTTTCCCCATTGCATATCACCTGCCTATTTAAAAACTCCATATATTAGGTACTCAATTCTCGCTCATTAATGACTGAATGTTTTTCCAGTACCTTGCTGTTTTTATTACTATAGCCATGGTGCATAACTGTAAATCTGGGATGGTGATACCCCCAACAGATTTTTTTTTATTATACAGTACTGTTTGTACTATACTGTAGCTTAAGTAATTACATATGAAATATAAAATTTTGTCAATTTCTATGAAGAATTGGATTGATAGAGATTACATTGAATTTGTAGATTGCTTCTAGCAGGATGGCCATTCTCATATTATATTAACCCTACCAATCCATTAGCACAGAAAGAGGTATTTCCATCTCCTTGTATCCATTTCAATTTCCTTTTAAAATGTCTTAAAGTTTTCATTGTACAAGTCTTTCACTTCCACAGTTTGACTTATTTCAAGACTTTTTTTAGCCTTGATATGTTTGCCATTTGTATATAGGATGGCTGTTGATATTTGAATGTTAATTTTATGTCCTCCTACTTTACTGAATGTGATTATCTGATGAAGAAAATTTAATTCTCTTTGAACATTGCAGAGAAATTAATAGAGAGTGTGAGGACTGGGCAGCAGACATATTTTATGGTACTGTTCAGTTGAGCAAATTAGATGTACTATGTCCCTACACTGCTGTAGGAGTCAATAGAATAAAGAAAATGTATATATACCTCCATAATATACTATAAGGCAAGAATCAACAATCAAATATCAGTTCAGGCTGAATAGTTGATTCAGCACTTAAATGTGGTGGTATTGTATTCCCCAAAATATTGTGTACCTTAATAAACTTATCTGGGGTCAGAGATGGAACAGCCACAATATTAAACAGAGGTTAGGCAGTGGTAGCACACGCCTTTAATCCTAGCATTCCAGAGACAGAAATCCCTCTGGATCTCTGTGAGTTCAAGGCCACATTGGAAACGGCCAGGCATGGTGACCCACACCTTTAATCCCAGGGAGTGGTAGTAGAAAGCAGAAAGGTATATAAAACGTGAGGACCAGAAACTAGCAGCATTTGGCCTGGAGAAGCATTTGGCCTGGAGAAGCATTTGGCCTGGTTAAGCTTTCAGGCTTCTAGCAGCAGTTCAGCTGGGACCCATTCTGGATGAGGACTCAGAGGCCTCCAGTCTGAGGAAACAAGACCAGCCGAGGAACTGACAAGGTGAGGAAGCTGTGGCTTGATCTGTCTCTCTGACCTTCCAGTGTTTGCCCCAATAACTGGCCTCAGGTTTGATTTTATTAATAAGACTTTTAAGATTCATGCTACACTTAAGAGTGTTTGTTAATCTTGTAGAGGACCCAAGCTCAGTTCCACCACTCACATGAAGGCTTATGACCATCTGCCACACCAGATTTAATGGCTCTAACATGCTCTTCAGACCTCTGCAGGCACCCGGTATACACAAGATACACATACACACAAGGATAAGACTTAAACACACCAAATAAATACATGCAATTTTAATTATTTTTAAAGACATATTAGTTTATAATTGAATTATAAGGAAGAACAATCTATGGTTATGTTTTGAGTTATTATATAGATATTCTTGTCAATCATCAAGACAAAGAATAAGAAAGAGCCAGGTGGTGGTAGTGCATGCCTTTAATCCCAGCACTTGGGAGACAGAGCCAGGTGGATCTCTGTGAGTTCGAGGCCAGCCTGGTCTCCAAAGCGAGTTCCAGGAAAGGCTCAAAGCTACACAGAGAAACCCTGTCTTGAAAAACAAACAAACAAACAAGAATAAGAAAGAAATTATTTATTCTAAATAATTTAAATTAGCTAATACAGAATACATTCCTTTTGAGATATCTATAAGAATATATGGACAAAATATACACAAAAATACCTTCAAGATAACTCCTGTGTTTTCCAATATCATCTCTGTAATCAGAAATCTGGAGAACTTTTGAGAGAAGAAAATACTGGACTTATCAAGGGTTTAAAATTAAATATAGCAATTTGTATTTCCATTAACTACCGTATAAGAATGAATTTAATAATATAATTTGGTATATATTGCATGTCTTCTCTTCTCAGGAAAAGATATAAGACAAGATCAAGAGCTCAACACACATAATTTAGAAAGAAAGTCATGTACAAAAGATACATTTTATCAGATCAGTGAAGTGCAACATTATTAAAAGGGAAAAGGAGCAAAAAAGGAAGTGGATACATAGATTTCAT
>CABHPH010133002.1:0-40082 GCA_902168325.1 Peromyscus nudipes
TTTTTTCCTCTCCCTCTCCCTTTCTCCCTCCCTCTCCCTCTCCCTCCCTAGTTTTCTTTCCCTCTTCCCTCTCTCTTCCCCCCACCAAATAACTCTCCACTGAGCTCTGTCTGCATGGCACCTCTGTCTCTCTCCCACCCACCGTGGGGCACCTTGACTCCACCCACCAAGGCCCCTCTCTCTTGCTCTATCTCAACAATATACCCACACAGACACACATATATTAAGAAAATTTTTAAAAGGAAAAGAATTTCCAATATCATCCTATGAAGCTCAAATGATATGATTTAGTTGAGAGTGGAGCTTAGATGATAATTGGAGCTGTTCGTATCTGAACATAGATCTTGATCCTGTCAAGCAAATACAAAAAGCATATTATTTCTGGAAGTGGTTCACTGGGTGTAACTAACAACAGAGCTCCCCGAAAACCAATGCGACTGGCACCAGATGAAAAACGAGGCTTTGAAGAAATCAATTTTGCTAACTGTCCTCCACGAAACCCCAACGACCAGAAAAATTCTGACTTCAGCCAGATTTCCGATATGCTACTGAAGCATCTATGGCACACACACACACACACACACACACACACACACACACACACTTCCTTCCACTATGTCTTTAGTTCCCCATTTGGGCCTTTCAATCTCTTGTGAACATTTTTGTTTGAGGCTCCCATGTAAGGCATGGGGCAGGCTATGCCCCGTGGAAGGGCCTGGGATAAAATCTCACCCCGTGCCTCACAGGGGTTTATGGGTGAACCTTTCCAATTTCTGTTTCAAGTACAGCAGGGACTCAGTGACCCCCTGATGTCTCCTTCCTTGCCTCTCTTATACCTCTTTCAGCTTCTACCCACTGTTTTCTCACCGTGGACATCAGGATCCTTCTCTACCTCTTAATCCAAGCCCCTTCCCCAACTTGGTCCTGTATTTGTTCAGCCAATCATTAGAAAGCCTTCCCCAATGGCCTTTTCTATCACCAATCCCTTTTTATAGGAAATAATTCGATGATATGTTTGTTTAGTATCGTTGAAGGTCCTAAAGACCACACCAACCTCATCAATTTGCTGCCTTCATTTTTGACTTTCACAAGGACAGAACCACTGAAAGACGAAAGCTAGGCTGGGGTGCGATGGCAAATTAAAAGGCAAACAGGAAATGAGTGTTTTCTCAGCCAGCTGTTTCCTATGGAGGGCTCTCTGTGCAGCGCAGTCTCTGAAACGGTCACTGTTCAGCTTTAAACAGATTGAAATGAGCCACCGGGAGAGCGACACCAAACCCCAGGGCTGTGTGCAGGCAGCGTTCAGAGCTGGCCCTGAGCTGCTGTGGAAGGGCGGGCTGTGCAGGCGGACATGTCCGAGCTGAAGGGGAGCCTTTGAAAGCTATCTTTTTTAACAGGATGACTGTGAAAAGCTGCTGGGGGAGGGGGAGAAGCCGGCTCAAAACTGCCACTTGAGCATAGCTTCCTGTCCGTGTGGCTCTCTCTTTGCTGACAGTTATTCTTAGGCCTTCTTTAGCTTCAAAGGTTTCCTCTTTTCTATTTTTGGTAGTAGAATATGGATTTGGATCTGCCTAACCCCTCTCCACTACTAATTGGTGCCCCGGGAAGAGCGGGGCTGCTGTTTTCTGTAGCGATCACTTCTTTTTCTTTTCAGCACTTCCAAATGATTTTTAATATGAAGGAAAAAGATTTATGGGCAGGAGTCAGTGAGTTTTCAAACTGATTTGTAGTGTCTTAATTTGCACATTCCTTTCTCCAGCAGGGGCATCTCAGAGATCAGCTCAGCCATGGGGGCTGACTTGTGTGCTCAGAGAAAGAATCCTGGTTGATAAAATAAGACGGCCACAGAATGGCTGGGAAGTAAGCAAGCATGATTTGCCTTAGAGGAGCATGGGATTGATGAAACCCAGTTGCATTTTGCAAAGAAATAATGGGTGCCCGTGTAATCTGAGATCAGCTTGTTGGATATAAAGTATAGCAAAAGCCTCGAGGCAGAGGGACCAGAATGTTGAAGACTGTGAAAAGGAAAACACCTTGCCTCAAGCATCAGGGAAGAGTTGGTAAAGGGTGAAAGGTATTTATTCCAGCCCTCTAATTCTCCTCTGGAACCACCCCTGTTTTTCCTGTTCTCATGACCATCTGACTTTACTGATTTGGTACTAACAACAAGCTTGCATGTGTCCTTTTTAATCCAGACATCTCAAATTAAAAAAAAAAAAGTAATATCAAGGCTCCCATCTTTCCCTGAAAATCCAGGACTGCCTTCTTGAATGCAGAGTCGGGACTCAGGAATGTCCTTAGCTCAGACCAGCTGCCTCTGCCACGTGGTCTTAATCAGGCTCTCCCTCTCTGGCTTTAAAAGGTGACAATCTTACTCTTGAGCAGGATTACTGTGGGAATGTGTCAACGGAAGCATCAAGGGGTCTCGCTGGCATCCCTCCCGTTACTCAGCAAATTGTCTGGCAGAGCATCTCATCTGGCCATCATCATCCCCAGAAAGGCAACTAACCGCCTTCCACTCCATAGACGGTCCATGTGCTATTGATTGTATCTCGTTATGCAAAGAACAAGAAATTGAGAGCATACGAGGAGTGAGGCTTTGAGAATCACTTCTAGGCACTTTACAAATGGATAATTGGGGTTGGGGATTTAGCTCAGTGGTAGAGTGCTTGCCTAGCTAAGTGCAAGGCCCTGGGTTCGATCCTCAGCTAAAAAAAAAAAAAAAAAAAGGATAATTGGCAAAGGAAAAAAAACCCTCAAACTAGGGGGTAGGATACATTTCTAGTACGGGAAAATGTCCTTCAATGTATTTTACATAATACTTTGAAGTAGCAGACCCATCATAGGTTTGGTGTTGACCATGAGCTTAAAAGCTGCATAATAGAAGTTAAAGGAAGCCCCCCCCCTTAAAGTCTCCAGGGGTTTTTGAACCTGCTGATTTTTTTTCAGGGTTATTTTAAATGTGTCCCCAAAGAAAGACAGCATTGTATCAAGAATTTACTCTTTCTTGTCTCCTCCGACCCCCCACTTTTTAAAAAAGTGGAGCAAAACACTCACTTTTAATCGATTATCTTGTGCAGAAAAAAGCCATCCCCCAGAATTGCTATGCAAATATTCAAATTCCCAGGTTGGGAAAAGGTTAAAAAGGAAGGGGGCCCGCACACAGGGTGGGGGGGGGGGGGGGGGGTTGGGGGGTGTCTCTAGTGGCTTTTTCTGAGATGCACGCCGACACTTGGCAGGGTGAGGTGTTCCGAGCAGGTGCTGGGTTTGCTATAAATGGACAATTTATAGACAGAGCGGACAACTGGGAAGCCAGCAGTGAGGAATGCGGCATTCCAGGGGCCGGCGGCTGACGGCCTCTCAGATGGGCCTCGGCGGCGTGGAATTATTGATAGTTGTGATTCTGAAAGAAAGCCAGTTGGCTCACGCCTGAAAGGGCTGTACCTCAACTCCTGGGTGATCTGCTGCTAGATATTTGAAGTAGGTCAGTGCAAATTAGCCTCTTCAGGTTGCTACTTCCTCAATTAACAATGTAATGGTAACATCTTTTCCTCCGTCGTCGTCCGCCTTGCCTGAGCTTAAAACTCTTCTCCCTCTGTAGAATGACAGAGGAAGGGGGTAAGGAGGAAACTTTGTCTTAATAGACAAGAAAGCCAGGGGTAAGGGGTGGGGGTGGGGGTGAGAGAGGAGTCAGGGAAGCTTTTAGCGAACAACACCGCCAACACATAATCCAGCTAAGGCAAAGTCATGCATGCAACCCAGAGCAGTGGTTTTGGCCCTGCATCCAGGGGGTGGGGAGGGAGATGGGGTGTTCTGTGCACTGAGCCCTGGGGCAGAAGTAGAAATGTATAGCTGAGGTATCTAATTTCTTTCTCTTCTGTTGTTTGTCAAGAGCTACCAGCTACCAAGTGATTCTGAAGACCTCCCTCCCCGCAGCAAGACTGCTTCCAAAGTATTCCTCTGGGAATATTCCGTGACTGTGATGATGATGATGATGATGATGATGATGATGATGATGATGATTATTATTATTATTATTATTTGAGGCAGTCCCTCTTCCCCCAGAGACGTTTCGTGGGTCTGTGCAGAGAATTTTGGGTGGCTTGCTGTGGACACATCTGTGGCCTTGAACGGGCACAGAGCGAGCAGAGTGGTCATACCTGTTTGTTCTGCATGAGTGGTTTTTCCAGGAGACATTTATTTGGCTGGGACTCTGCTTTTCTCCCAACCACACCCTCTTGTTTTTCTCTTCAGGGGAACAGGCTGAAGACCTGACTCTGCAAGGAGCCCAGCCGTCCTTAGGAGGAGTGAAAATTGCATGAGCCCGAGGGTTGCATTATGGGAATAGATGTATATCCAGCACAAAGGCTGGACTAGATGGGATGTCTGTCTGACCTGAAAGCAGGGCTTTGAGGGACTCCAGAGTGGGACTGTTGTGTGCCACACCACAGCAAAAGACTTTCACATTAGAGGGCCACTAAGGTGACAAAGACATTTGATCTTAGTTAGAAGGCTGTGAGTACAAATTCCCAAGAATCTTCCCTGCCTCTGGGAATCTCAGTTTCAGAAACCGTGTTGAACATGACAGAGAGTTTAGCCAGCATCTATTATTTGCAAAGAAGCCTACTAGGCAAGGAGATAAAAGAAGGACATGGACACCAAACAGAAGTTTATGATGTGGCTTAGAGATACACCATATTCTTATGAAAAGATGATAAAGTTGAGAGCAATAGCGTGTGGTCAAGCCACAGCAACAAGAGAATATTCTAGATGTGCCTGAGAAAGTCAGGGCTGGCAATGGTTTGGAGTGACTAGAAGAGAAACACGTGAGTGAGGCAGGGTCTTACAGGGTGGGTGTTTTTGGCACAGTCAGTGGAAGTGTGTGAGAGAGACGGGGGCATGAGAGGGCTCCTGTGTTGGGAGCCCCGTGAGGAGATGGTCCCTGAACTTTGGAGGTAAGGCAAAAGGAATGCATACATTTGATGGTTGAGTAGGGTATGTGGTTCATCTTGCTGGACACTTTTGGCCAGGAAAGGGAGTCGAAGGAGGCAGTGGTGTGGAAAATCAAGATGCACAAGTGTAGCGGTCACTGTAGGAGGTATCCATTGAGTCAAATCTTGATGTGACCGTGGCCAGTCTTTTTTTTACACATCGGTACGGTCTGTAGCACTCTGTACTGGCGGAGCCCTCCATCCCTACCACCCCTCTTCCTCATTTACAGCCCTGTTTGTCATCTGTCTGAACCAGGGCTGCACAAGCTTTTGCTTGTGGACTTTCCCCACAAACACAGCCAAAGTACAACAAAAGCAGATTCATTTTTCAAAAGTTCGCTGCTTGACTCTGACTGTTGGCTTCCCATTCGCATTGTCTTAGTTTATTTGAAGACTCACTGGACATTTGGGCTATTGCTTATTATCATAACTAACTCAGAGGGTCATTTCTGAGCCCTGGGACATCTGTTCAACTGGACACACTGCTGAAGCAGAGTCCACAGATTGGGATGGGTAGGGTGTATGCTGGCCAGGGAGCACCCATGTACCAGGAGCCCTGGGTGGAACTTCCTTTCCTGTCACGGGTCCTTGTTCCTCACACCTCAGCATATGGCCTGTGGACAAACAGTTTGGGTATGACCCGGGAGGGAGCTAAAAAGACAAGGATTTGTCTGCGTGTTTTGTACTGTTGTGAGAGACTCGTGTGTGGCTGGAGTTTGAGAAACTGCACTCCCAGTCCAGCTGTGTGGATCACCTGTGGTGCTTTCAAAACATCCCCAGACAGACTGCTTTCCCAGGCAGAGAAAGTCACGCTCTCTAAGGACAGAGCCATGGAACTGTTGTTTTTAAAGAAAACTTTCAAAATGATTCTAGGTGCAGCCGGAACTGAAAACCTATGCTCTGGGGAGCCTCTCTGTTTCCAAGGTGTTGACTTTCCCTTGTGTTGAAAGACAAGAGACAGTCCACAGCTGGGTGAGGCAATGCTTGCTCTGCACGCATTCAAAAGCTGGTCAGGAAGTGCCTGGCGAAGGGCAGACGTTCAGCTGTTGTTGTAGGATACCAGTTTGTCCAAGTTTCTCCTAGTTGTGAGCTCTTTCTGGTTTAGAGGGAGCCTTCTTGTAAGAGGCATCTCTTGCAAGATGGTTTGGTTATCCTGGCTCCCAATCTTCTTCATATCAAAGGAGGCAGCACCTGACCCTGGGGACTAGGCTTTCTACCCATCTACAGCAGAGGCGTGCTGAAGAATTCCGAGTATTGATTTTTACATAAATGCTCACTTTGTGGAGACACAAAAGAGTTGTCAAACAGGTTTCCATTACCCTCAACCTGGAGTAGATGCAGATGTCAAGTTTTAATCTTTCATGGTTATTTCAATACATTTTCTTTCCTCCGGGGGCTTGTCTGTTACTTAGTGCCCAGGTGCTGAATCTTGAGTCCTTCCCTGATTTCCCTCAGTACTGTGAGCTCCACTACAACGCCAAAGCCCCCAGAGTCAGCTCCTGAGTCAGTCCTGCTGAAGGCACAGAGGTATTAATCCCTCAGTTTCTTCTTCTTGCCTTATACCTGGTTCTCCGCACCTGTGGATGCAGAGTTGCCTGACCGTGGCTGTGCATGTGTCCACCTTTCTCTTTATTCCTTATTACTTTTTATTCTCTGAGAATTAGATTTCAACCACAGCCTGCTTCTCTGGACTCCTTAAGCCTCCTAGAGGAGTCAGGCAATAGTGGTGTATACCTTTAATCTCAGCACTCAGGGGGCAGAGGCAGGTGGATCTCTGTGAGTTTGAGGCCAGTCTGGTTTATAGAGTGAGTTCCAGGACAGCCAGAGCTACACAGAGAAACCCTGTCTCAAAAACAAAAACAAAAACAAAAAAGAAAGAAAAAGCCTCTCTAGAGACTTCTTGTATAGTCTAGGGTCTTTACCCGGAACCTCTAGGAATTACCATTCTCAGGCTTATTTGTCTCAGGTTCTGTGAGCCTTGAATTAAGATCTACATAGGCGTGGGTCAACATTGAACTTGACATTATCTTGTCCCTCTGCACCCTGTCCCTTTGGATAGCAGGCTACTTCATTGGAGGTTTCCATTTTATGTGGTCACCTTAGCATTCCCTCACTTGATTTTCTCTCCTCTGCCTCTGGCTTGACATCAGAGTCTCAGGATAACTCACTGCTCCTTCTCCCAGTCAAGAGTCTGCAGCATCAGCTCCTGCTCATATGTAACCACTGGGCTGAGACCATTATGACCATCATTGTTAACAACAATCATATCATTGTCATCATCATCATCATCATCGTCATCATCATCATCATCATCGTCATCACCACCACCACCACCACCACCACCACCACCACCACCACCACCACCATCATCATCTTGACAAGAAGCAAACAGACTTGGAAAACCAGAGTGTGGCTGTGAGAAGACCTCGGCTTTTCACTTTTGGTTCAGGATACCTTCCTTAATTCTTCACCATACCTTGGCAGCAAGATGATCATAAAAGACAATTGAACAATGGAGTTGAAATCCAGCACTGACCCTAGGCCCAGATAGGATTTATACTTGGCATTGTGCTTGTGTGCATGTCCTTACGTGTACATACACACACACACACACACACACAAACGCACACACACACACACACACACAGATATGGCTAGGGTATTTGTGAAATGAGCACTTTATTCTGGAAAGAAATGCTGTTGCTCTCACTAAAAGCACATAGCACCTTCCTGATTGTCCCCCACCCTCCAGGTTTCTGACTGCCAGTCATGATGGCTCCCTCAGGGATAACAGAACCCTGCTTTCTGGAAGCAGATTCATGAGGCAGATCAGAGGAGTTTAGATGTTGCTGTCTGTAAAAGGATTTATAATTTGTACCTTGCTGTGTCCAACTTGCTTTTGGGCATCCACACTTGGGTGCTTGAAGTTGGTACGCCCTCTGTCCAGACAAGTATCTTCTTGGGCTATTAATTATGTAATTAAAGGTCTGAACCTTCTTATTTAAAATGATAATAAAATGTTTAAAGCTATGCTGCTTATAAACTTATTTTTTTTTTTTTGTCTTTTCGTTTACTGCCATTCATTGCCTTTTATCATGGGCTGGCTGGCTGGCCAAGCCAAGCTAATTACTGCCCTATTGTTCTTGGAGGACAAGGTGACACCAAGACTATTGGTGGGTCTATACATGGGACGTGCTTTCCTCTTGTCCCCCTTTCTCATAGGCACGTGGTTTTGCTTTGGTCAAGTCTGAGGGCATAGGAAGAGAGATGATGGCTGCCAACGTAGCCGAGAAGACTGGCACACAGAACGAGAGGGCAACGAGACACTGGGGCCAGAAGAGGGGGTGGTCCAGAGAGATCACTCCAGTGGGGAGAGGGCAGAATTCAAACTGAGGACTTTCACCTTTGTGTTAGTGGTAAGAGTGTTTACCACCTAAGACCCACTGCAGACTTTGGTGGCGGGTCAGTGTTCCATGAATACCCTTACCTGGAGTTGAAGGAAACCCAGCAGAGACAATTTGTTTTGTGTATAGAAAAGGAGTTAAGTGTCAGATGGTCAGAGCAGGAGGCTGTGTATGTCTTCTGCATATTACTGATAAGTCTAATCCATGCTTGAAATGCAATAACAGCCAATGAAACCTTTCCGTCCTGCACCCCTGCTGTTTTAAGCTTTATAAAATAACTTACAGTCTTCTTAGAAGAACTATAAATGCTTATCACTTAATGGCACTCTAGATTATAAAACAGATGATTGCTGTCCTTTTAATAAACCTTTATTAGCCCGAAAAGCTGTATCAGATGCATTTTGTTTCACTTTTAAACTTTTAAAAAAACAGTGTATTTTAAGTTACAAAAATAATATAATAAATACTTAAGAGTGAAAAGAAAATGAATTGTCCCTGGTTCAAAAGAGCTCTGCTGTTAATGTTTTTGTGAGTTTTCTTAGAGAATGTCCTATTTTTATTCCTGTTGTTATTTGGCTTAGCAGGATAGGAATGGAATCTTAGCTCTAACATACACATCTATTTTCCAATTTCAATTTCATAAAAATTGGTTTGGTTTTGGAGACTTCTGGCATGCTTTGGAGTCTCATCATTTATATTGACTCTAAAATGCAAGATAATTAGGGCTGAACAGAATATCCATCCATGGCTGATAAATTTGTTGAGATGTACAAAGGTGTGATAACTCTTTCTCAGTTGCCCTGTTTGATGGATTTAGAACCTCAACTAAGGACTCTCATTCACTCCACTTTGTCCTTCTGTGGTGTTCAAGTAAATATGCTAACAGCTTAGTCCCCACAGGATGAGTAACCAGAGAAAGGCCAGGGCAGCCTGGAATTCCTGCAAAGTACTTTGATGTGAAGTCAGATGAATCCTTGAATCCTTAGAAAAGAGCAGCCTAAGTGTGAGGGCTTGATTATTTGCATGCCCCCATTCATATGTTGGGATCCCAGCCCCCAAGTGATGGTATTCAGTAGTAAAGCCTTATGAATGGATGTTATTCTGTCTTGAGGGTCAAGACCTCATGAGTGATATTCATTGTTTTGTAAAAGTAGCCTAAGAAAGATGTCCTGTGTCCCATTAGGCATGTGAGGAAGACATTATCTATGAACCAGGAAGTGGATCCTCATTTCAGATGCCATTTTTTTAATCACCTGGGTCATAGACTTCTCAAACTTCCAGAATCATGAGAAATAAATTTCTAGTTTCTGTTCTTTTGTGATAGAAGCCCTAGCACAGTAAAACACTCAGTGACTTCTACTGACAGCAACATGTACGACAGTGTGCTTGAGGGTTATTGTAAGCAGAAGTTTCTGTCCCTCCAGCAGTTCCCAAATAAACACACAGAGGCTTAATGTTAATTATAAATGCTCGGCCAATAGCCCAGGCTTGTTACTAGCTAACTCTTACATTTAAATTAACTCATATTTCTTATCTACGCTTTGCCATATGGCTTGGTACCTTTTCTCAGCACGGCATGCTCATCTTGCCTCTCTGTGCTTCTGCTGGCAGCTCTCTGACTCTGCCCTTCTTCATCAATATCTTCAGTTTGATTATCCAGCATAACTTTATCCTGCCTTGCTGTAGGCCAATCCGCTTCTTTATTAACCAACAAGAGTAACACACATTCACAGTGTACAAAAGGATTATTCCACAGCTGGTTATAGTCTTGGGTCCAAATCCTGAGTCTACCAACTACTAGCTCTGCAGCCTGAGACAGCTTTCATAATTTCTTTTTATTCTGCAAATATTTATTGAGTATTAACTCCATGCCAGGTATTTTGTGTGCTGGGAAAACAGCAGCAAACAAAGGCAGCCCTGTTCTCCCATGAATTTGATATGTGAAAAGGGTTGGATAGGCAATAAAAAGTAAATAAAACCCAGGAGGAGTTAGGGGGAGGGATGGGGAACGAGTAAGATCAAAATACATTGTATGCTTGTATGAAACTCTCAAAGAGTTAATGCAAATGCCATATATTTAAAAAATGTTAATCTATGTTATAGCTAAAGAAATGAGTGGCAGGGAGGAAAAGGAAGAAGTGGGGAAGGACTACAGCTTTGTAGAGGGGATTCTTCAGAGAGAGCATTTGAACCAAGGGCCAGGGGAAGTTCTCACTTTCCAGCCTCATTGTGTTTGCTTGCTCTTCTCTGTCTGTCTCTGTCTGTCTGTCTGTCTGTCTATGTATCTCTGTCTCTCTCTCTGTCCAGTACTAGAGGTCAAACCTAGGGTCTTACATGTGCTAGGAAAGTGCTCTACCTTGAGCTGCATCCACAGCCCTTTATTTATTTTTTATTTTATTATTACTATTATTATCACTGTAGTGCTGGAAACTGAACTTGGGCCTTGTGCATATGAAGCAATTGCTCTATCAATGAGCTATATCCTCAGATTCCCTTTTTTATTTTATACTCTGAGACAGAATCTCACTATGTTGCCAAGGCTGGCCTTGAACTCACACTGTAGCCCAGGAAGGCCTTGAACTTATTCTCCTCCTGGCTCATCCTCCAGAGTAGCTAGAGTTACAGGCATATGCAGATATGGCCCAGTCTTCTCACTGAACAGAACAATGAGAGCAACTCCCTTAAAAGGTAGAGAGATAGATGTGAGGGAATGATACAACTTAAACAGCTGAAGCAAAATGTTCCCTTAGTGGTACAGTTATCATCTTGAGTCTTTAGTTAGATAGACAGAAGCAGGCCTTAAGTCCAATCAGAAAGCAGTTGGTTGCCCCTAGAACTTTTATGCCATTATTGTACCACTAGGTACATTGTGCTGGCTAGTTTTATGTCGACTTGCTACAAGCTAGAGTTATCAGAGAGGAGGGAGTCTCAATTGAGAAAATGCTTTTATAAGATCAGGCTGTAGGCGAGCCTGTAGGGCATTTTCCTAATTAGTGATTGATGGGGAAGGCCCAGCCCATTGTCGATGGTGCCCTCCCTGGGCTGGTGGTCCTGGGTTCTATAAGAAAGCAGGCTGAGCAAGCCATGAGGTGCAAACCAGTAAGCAGCACCCCTCTACAGCCTCTGCATCAGCTCCTGCTTCCAGGTTCCTGCCCTGTTTGAGTGCCTGTCGTCTTCCTTCAATGATAAACAGTGATGTGGAAGCATAAACCAGATCAACCCCTTTCTCCCTGAGTTGCTTTTGGTCATAGCGTTTTATCACAGCAGTAGTGACCTCAGCGAGGACATGTCTTGCCTGGCAGGCAGGTACTATAGCATGCATTCAGGATCCACAACTGGGTAAGACTATTGATAGTTTTTCTCTATCTGCATAATACCTTCTTACAATAAAAGTTAGCCACTGGGGAAGAAGTTGCCAGTCAGCACACACCTTTAATCCCAGCACTCAGGAGGCAGAGGCAGGCAGATAGATCTCTGTGAGTTCCAGGCCAGCCTGGGTTACAGAGGGAGTTCCAGGACAACCATTGCTACACAGAGAAATCCTGTCTCAAAAAACCAAAAACTAAAACAAAGAAACACCAAGGGGAGATGGATTTCTTAGTGTCCTACAATGAAAGTGTGTGACGTCCTTCCATAATAGTATCTTAACCATCTAATTGTGCAGATAACCAAGGACAATAGCAATAGCTCGTGTTGTTTTGGAGGCCTGTCGGGCTTCCCTGACCAGTAACTCATAGGGAGATACCTCATGCCTGGTGCTGAGGTTTTCATTAATAATCCATGTCTTCTACAGATATCAGTCTACCCGTGCAAAGTACATCCATTTAAATAAACTCCTTTAAAAATTTAACAACTAACTAGCTTACAAAGTGGTAGGTTCCCATAAGGCGTTCCCATACATTACATCCTTAGTTTTAATTAACCCACCCTACCATCTCTTCTCCCCGTCTACCCCACTCCCACTTAAACATTTAATACCCAGTATTGTCCCCTTCTCTCATTAATGCATCCCCCATGAGCTCTTTCTGGTTTTCTGACCTCTATAGACACTCCAAATTAAACATACAAACCAAAAAAATTCAAGGCCAATGTCTACATAAGAGAGAGACCATGTGCTTGGGTTATTTCACTTGGCATACTATTTTTTAGCTCTATCCATTTCCATGAAAATTTCATTCTTTCCTTTTCTTTGCAGCTAAATAATTTTCTCTTATCCTTACATCTGTTGGTGGCTGTCTAAGCTGATTCCATTTCCTAGCTATTGTGAATAGAGACAATAAACATGGATGTGCAAGCGTCTCTGTAGTAGGATATAAAGTCCTTTGGGTATATGCCTGTGGGTGGTAAAGCTGGGTCATATTATAGTTCTATTTTTAGCTTTTAGAGACTCTAGACTAATGGTTCTCAACCTGTGGGTCATGACTCCTTTTCATAGGGCTCACACATCAGATATCCTGCATATCAGACATTTACATTACAATTCATAACAGTACAGTTATGAAGTAGCAGTGAAATAATTTTATGGTTGGGGGTCACTACAACATGGGGGACTGTATTAAAGTGTCGCAGCATTTGGAAGTTTGAGAACCACTGGTCTAGACTGACTTCCATAGTGGCTGTTAGTGTATCTGCTAATAGTGGATAAGGTTTCTCCTCATCCTCACCAGCATTTGTTGTCCTTTGGTTTCTTGATGATAGCCATTCTGACTGGGGTGAAGTGGGATTTCAAAGTAGTTTTAATTCACATTGATAGCTAATGATGTCAAACACTTAAAAAATGTTACTTAGCCATTTGTATCCTCTTTTGAGAACTCTGTGTTCAGAATCATAGCCCACATTTTGACTGGTTATTTGTTTTCTTAGTGTTTAGTTTCTTGAGTTCCTTGTATAAGCTGGACTCTAATCCTCTGTTGAATATATTTCTGCATATATTTTCTCCCATTCTGTAGGCCATCTCTCTAGTCAATTGACGGCTTCCCTCTGCCTTTTAAATTTACAAAGCCTTAGTTGTCAATTATTAGCCTTATTTCTTGAACAATTGGAGCCCTATCAGAAAATTCCTTTTCTTTATGCCTATATCTTGAAGGATATTCCTTTCTCCGACCCCCAACAGCTCCAGAACATCAGGCATTACGCTGACGTCCTGGATCTATTTAGAGTTGAGTTTTGTGCAGGGTGAGAGATATGGATCTAGGTTCATTCTCCTGTATGTAGATTCACGGTTTTTTCCGTACCATTTGTTGATAATGCTGTCCTTTCTCCTCTGTGTATTTTTGGTATTTGTCAAACTCAGATGGCTGTAGTTGCATGGCCTTATATCTGGGTCTTCTATTTTGTTCCATTGACCCATTTAACTTTCTATGCCAGTACCATGCTGTTTTTATCGCTACAGTTCTTTAGTATAAGTTATGGTGATGTTTCCAGAAGTATTCCTTTTTGCTCAGGATTGCTTTGGTTATAAAGGGTCTTTTGTTCTTCCATATGAACTTTAAGATTTTTTTTTTTTAAATTTCTATGAAGAGTGCCACTGGGATTTCGACTGAGATTTCATTGAATCTGTAGATTGCTTTTGGTAAGATGGCCATTTTCACAGAATCAGTCCTACAAGTTCATGTACATGGGAAAGTTTTTTCATTTTCTAGGGTCTTCCTCAATTTCCCTCTTCAGCACTTTCAAGTTTCCACATAGAGATCCTTCCTATCCTTAGTTAGGTTTATTCCAAGGCATTTAAAAATTGTCTTAAATTTATTTGTTTTAATATCCTGTGTGGGTGTTTGGCCTGCATGTGTGCCTAGTGCCTCCGGAGGAGAGAAGAGGGTGTTAGGTCACCTGGAACTGCTACAGGTGATTGTGAGCTTGTGGGTGTGGGGAACTGAACCCAGGTCCTCTGCTAGAGCAGTAAGTTCCCTAAACTGCTGTGCAAGCTCTTCTGCCTTCCAAGGTATTTTTGAAGCTATAGTGAATGATTGCTTCCTTGATTTTTTTCACAATATATATAGGGAGGCTACTGATTATTGTATGTTAATATTGAATCCTGTCACATTACTGAGCATGTTTATGAATTATAAGAGTTTTAGATAGAGTCTTTAGGGTCTCTTTTGTATAAATCATCTGCAAATGGATGTACTATGACCTATTTCCTAGTCATTCCTTTTCCTAAGTAGTTTCTTCTCTTGTTTTATTGTTTTAACTAAGATTTCCAGTAACAAACTGTATAAGAGCAAAAATATAGACACCCCTTTTTTTTGTTCTTGATAGGAGAAATGTGGCGATATATTGTGTACCCTAATAAACTTGCCTGAGGATCAGAGGACAGAGCCAGCCACTAGATTAGACATAGAGGTCAGGCAGTGGTGGCACACACCTTTAATTCCAGCACTTGAGATCTCATGTCTTTGCTTAGGAAGCACACAGGCCTTTAATCCCAGGAAGTATATGGCAGGACACAGAAAGGTATATAAGGCGTGAGGAAATAGGAACTTACTCTCTTAAGGCTGAGGATTTCGTAGAGATAAGAACTAGTGGCTGGCTGTTCTGCTTCTCTGATCTTTCAGCTTTCACTCTGATATCTGGCTCTGGGTATTTTATTAAAAGACCATCTAAGATTCAAACAACAGAGAAATGCCTTGAGTTTTCCCCATCTTATAAAAATATTGCCTATAGGTTTGTCATATATAGCGTTTATTGTTGTCACAGATAACTTTTATTATGTTGCAACATATTTCTTCTATTCTGAGTTCTTTCAAAAATTTTAACATGATGGGATGGTGGGTTTTGTCAAAAAGCCTTTCTGCATCTGTTAAGATGACCATGTGATTTCTGTCCTTGAGACCATGGATATAATTTATAATACTTATTAATTTACATATATGGAACCATCCCTGCATCTCTGGAAAAAAGCCAACTAGATTGTGGTGGATGACCATATTGATTTTTCTTTTGATTTGATTGGTAAACACATTGTTGAGAATTTTTACATCTGCATTCATCATGAAGATTGGTCTGTAATTTTCTTTCTTTGTTGTGTCTTTGTCTGGCTTTGCTATCAGGATAAGAGTAGCTTCATGAAGAGAGTTTGGTAGCAGGGCCTTCCTTTAGTATTCTACAGAATAGTTTGAGAAACACTGCAACAGTAGTTTCTTCTTTGAAGAATGGCATGAAGTAAACACCCATTTTAGCTAATAAGTTTTGAAGTATTAGATCTGGCTTGAAAAAAGAAGAGAAGAATGTCGAGGTAGGAAAATACCCAGAAAGGGGAAGTTTGGGGTACTATTAAGGGCCCGCAGATGTTTAATTTTTAAATATATGTATGCCACAATTAAGAAGTAAAAAGAGGAGGGAATAAAGATGAGAAAAAGAAGAAAAGATGTGGAGTAAGAGGAGGTGTGTGAGATGTGCTGAAGAGTAAAGACTGCCCTGTAATAAACCACTAGAGAAATGTGAGCAATGGTCCCGAAACCGAACCAAGCAGTCTACAAATAAAAACAAAACTGCCAGAAGACATGGGCAAGAGCAGGACTCAGATAATAGAAAATAAGAGATAAAGGCATACGTAAGGAGTGAATTGTGGGCACAGATGTGCTGAGATGAAAAGGCGAGATTCTCAGATCCATCCGGCTTTCACAGATTCCACATGGTGCTGTGTTGGGGAGGGGAGTGTGAGCTGTTGGTCTCTGAAGCCTCTGTGTTCCGGTGGTTCCGGTTCTGTGGGGTGAAGGAAGGTTGTAAGTCCTTTCCTGCTGGTTTCCTCAGACCCCTGTGGTCCACGGTGGTCTCTTCCGGTCCTGCATGTGTAAGGGGCAGTACTCTCCTTGCCCTGAACTGAATTCTTTCCCCCTATTTGTACTTAACCGTGCTTGTCTAAGCTGCCAACCCACTTGACGTCGGGGAGAGATCTTGATGCACTTGAGAACAGCTAGGCCGTGTTGAAAGGACGAGAACCCAGGGTCTATTTCCTTACGCAACGCAACGTTTCACTGCGACCTTTAAACCAAGATTCTATCTAACAGGGGAAAGTAAATAAGACACTTCTGTTCAGATTCAGAAGGATGTTTCTGTGGATACAAGGCACTCCCTGGCTTGGAGGGGTAATATTAAAACTCATTAAACTTGGAGTAGACAGAAGGCACAATGGTGCTATTATGAAGGAACTCAAGAGTCGGCTTGAGTGCTCCACCCACTTGGCATTTCTGAAGTTAATGCATCTTAAGAAACAAAGTTCCCACATTTCCCTGGTCCTACTAGGCTCTGGAACCTTTGCATTTCCCATCCAATGTCTGAGGAATGGCTTGTCCTCTTTGTAAATTGAAGCAAGTGTTTAAATCTATCTTCAAATGCTCACGTGATAGAAAATGGATATCAAAAGCAAGGATTTGAGAATTCACAATGGTGGAACACACTTCTTATAAGAAATGCCTGCTCTACACCCTGCATGTCAGCAATTCCCTCTGGAACATGGGTCTAAGCCTCAGAGACCTGACATTGGTGCCCATGGGAGTTTGGACTTCCCCCTTGGCATTTTGATAGCTGTGGCTCATTACGTTTTATAGATGGCTTGATTCAAAATGAGAAGTGGTTCTCCACAAGGCTTGTCAGGCAGGCAAGACTCTTAATGATCTAAAGGGGATGCCAGCTTCTAGCGTGTTCCTGAGACTCAGGGTATACCTGGCTGGCTTAGCTTCAAATTGCACAACTTCTTTTTTTAATATCTACTTTTAGATCTGTGAATAGATTGGTATTGGCAGAAGAATGTGACATCCTGTTTGAAACACGTTTCCCATTTCACGGGTATCATTAGGGTGTGTGGTATTCCTTTTTCTATGTGCTTGTGTGGTACTCTGAAACACTGGGATTGAAGATGGCTGAAACTAGCGGTCAAAGCTGTGTTCAGGCTCATCCATGACTGTCATCCAGTTGCCTTCCGACTATCATAGGCCTCTCATTTCCTTATCATTTTTCTTGGCTCCTTCACCCTGAGTTTCATGGGATACCACAGGGTGTTAAGGTGCTGTTTTGGTTTCATTTCTGTAGCTGTGATGAAACACTCTGACAAAAAGCAACTTAGGGGAGGAGGGGCTTATCCTGCTTGCAATTCCAGGTTATGTCCACCATTGAGGGGAAGCAGGCAGGAACTCAAACTGCTAGTCACATCATGTCCGCAGTAAAAAACAGAGACACAAGTGGATCCGGGCCTGCTTGCTTGCTTGCTCTCAGCTAGCTTTTTGCTCTCTCAGACTCTTCAGGACCCTCTGTCTAGGGAATGGTGTTGCTCACAGTGGACTGGGTCTTCCTAAGTCAAATTAGCGGTCAAGACAATCCCCCCACAGACAAATCTCATCTTGATAGTTCCTCACTAAGACTCTCTTCCAGGCGATTCTAGGTTCTGTCAAGCTGACGATTAACCAGCACGGAGGCTAAGAACAGTTTGGATCTAAAAGTCTTTCTGTTGATAATTTTAGAAATTCCTACTAGAAGAAGACCTGTTCTTGGTTTACCTTTCACATTTTAACAAAAACTCAGAAAATAAGAGAAAAAAAACCAAGATCAATGTGTTTCAGGGGCATATCAATATCCAGGATGTCACTCCACAGTGCGTTCCACACCACATCTATTGTAAAAAGCAAGCAAACAAGCAAACAAACAAAACACCCCCCTCCAAACACCAAAACCCCAAACCAAAAAAACCTCTTGTGAATTCAGCAATCCTCTCTGTTGAAATATGTCTATAGGTAACTATATATTAATTTTTAGTTATACAACTCATATGCCTGCATTTTCATTGCCTAAGTTAGACATAACATATAAGGTTATAGCTTCCTCCTCATCTTTTGACCTGAATCTTTATTCCAGATTCCTCCCTTGAGGAAGTCACTCTAAGTACCATGGTATAACTCCCTCTATACTTTTTCTCTGCCTTCCTAGACAGACATATGTGTGTCTACCTATATGCTATTTGGTATTTTTAGATATGATATATATCATACATATATGTATGTATGTATGTATGTATACTATCTCTATATATTGTTTGTTTTAACACAAACTGTACCCTACTGTGTGTCTTGCACTATAACTCATGTCTTGGAAGTCATTTTGTCCCATATATTCTTGTTAAGTCCTTTCTAAATAGTTTCATAGGTACTTTAGCCATTTTTCTATCATATTTTCTTCCACATGTATAAAGAGTCAGGAATGTTTGGTTTTGCTTTTTCAGCAAACTATGAACTTTTAAATATGCTCATGTCAAAAAGGGAAAAGAAAAAAGAAAGTAAAAGAGAGAAAGAATACTTAAAATGAAAGGAAATAAAAGAAAAAAGTTGAGAGACATGTATCTGCAATCCCACCACTTAGGAAGCTGAGACAGGAGAATGTCAAATACACCAGGACAAGACCAGCTTAGGCATCATGGTAAGATCCCATCTCAGAAACAAACAAAGCCATGCATGATGGTGCATGCCTTTGGCAGGCAGAACTCTGGGAGTTTAAGGCCAGCCTGGTCTACAAATTGAGAGCCAGACCAGTTGGTGCTATACAGTGAGACTCTGTTTCAAAAACAAACAAAAGCTCTGTTGCTAGTCTAGGGAAGCTATAAGAAGACCAGGTGTGACCCTGGGTTCTGGTGGATAAAATACCTCCTGTGATATATTAAAACTCACTTGTACCAAAGAAGGGTGTGGGCCCAATTTACCCTACTGGTGCAGTAGAGAATCCTGGGCTGAGATGAATGTAGAAAGCGATGAAATTCCTGGGACTTCCTTTATAGGAAATCGTAAAATCACTCGTGAAGTACATTCTAAAATTCATAACATATGATGAACACATGTGTGTGTGCATATGCACAGACACACTCATGCCATATGCCTCAGAACATATGAGAACAGAATGATAGAAACAACACATACACACACACACACACACACACACACACAGCCTAGGAACATAATCAAACAACAGAAAACTCGCAGTGATGTAAAATAAGTCTGTTTAAATTAGCAAATAAGAGAAAATTGTAACAATGAAGCAAAATGCTAAAAAAGAGAGAAAAATATTTGAAAAAATTGTACAAAATTTTAGAAAGAAAAACTATAGCTGTTGAAAAGAATTGTGCCTATAAATAAACACACACGATGAAAACTAAGATCTCATAGTAATCAGGTAGTGAGAACAAAGTGATAATGCATATTAGGCCATATCAATAGGCTGTCAATGAATTAACTAGTCATGATTTCCCATTTATCTCATTTTAATAATACACTCTTGTAAAATGATAACCTAAGATGCATAAATAATAACTCCAAAGCACAGAAATATAAACCATTCCACTGTCTCTAGAAGTCCCTGGCCTGGAGCTCCGGGAGTCCAATTGATGAGAGAGAAGAGGGATTCTATAAGCAAGGGACATCGAGATCATAATGGGAAAACGTACAGAGACGTTCAGCCAAGCTGGTGGAAATGCATGAACTGTGGACCAGTGGACGTGGAGCCCCCATGGGACTGGACTAGGCCCTCTGGATGGGAGGGACAGTTGTTTAGCCGGCTTTTTGGAGCCCCGTGCCTATGGTGGGACACCTTGTGCAGCCTTGGTTCGGGGAGGAGGGGCTTGGACCTGCCTCGAATGAATATGTTGGGCTCTGCTGACTCCCCATGGGAGACCTTGCCTTGGAGGAGGTGGGAATGGAGGGTGCGTTGGGGGGAAGCCTGGGGGGTGGGAGGAGGGAGGAGAGGGGGATCTGTGGTTGGTATGTAAAATAAATAGAAAATTTAATAAAATAAAATAAAATAAAATAAAATAAAATAAAATAAAATAAAATAAAAAAGAAGTCCCTGGCCTGATGTCTTCAAGCCTTGCAGGGTTGACTCGAAGACTTCTGTTACAAGAAATAAATCTGCCCTGGGAAGGGTAGAACCATGTGAGGAGGAAACATTTTGGAAGGCAGAAGGGAACTGCCTGTGCAGTATGAACTCTGAGCCCCAGAAACTTCTGGTGTTCCTACAGAACATTGGAAAAAACCTTGCTTTGCTCTTGAGATTTGGTACTGGTGTGGCTGGGGAGTAGGTGGTGTTTCCCCTGTGACTATGGAGTTGTCAAACATACCGTGATAGCTAAGAGCTTCTAATTGATGACGGTGCTGATGAAGCCGTTACTTATAGTCCATGCTGAGGGGACAGTAGGGATCAAGAAACCCAAAGAATGTTGGCTTTGTAAGTAGAACAAGTTCCAGGGACCTCTCTAAGGTGCCAGGTTTCTGCCACCTTTGCTGGTGTAGGAACCATACCCTCATCCCGATCCAGGAATGAGATCTGGAAATTTCTTTAAGATTTCTAAGTATTTTCTTGCTCTTTTAAAATAAGACAATGCCAGCTGGGCATGTTTGTAATCTCAGCAATTAGGAGACAGAGGTAGGATGACTGTCATGAGTTCAAGACCAGCCTAGGGTAACTACATAGTGAGTGTCAGGCCAACCCGGGTCACAGAGCAAGATCCAGTCTCAAAAACAAAACGACAAACAATAACAAAACCAAACAACAACCATAAAACTAAGACAAAAAAAAAAAAAAAGAAAAAAGAAAAGAGTATTCACCAAATATTTCCATTTTCATTTTTATTCCTACAACATCTGCTGTAATGGTGAGTTATTAACTGAGCAATAGAATGTGATTTACCATGTATGAAGGAATATTTATTAAGGTGGTAGCTCTTGCCTAAACTTTCTTTTTTAAAACATTATATAGCACATTTTATTAACATTGATAACATTATGTTAGGGCAAAGGAAAGAATAGATGGCTAGAAATGGGGAAATCTGGAGTCCGGTTTCATCTGAACTGATTAGTAACCCTGTGACTCTAAGAAAGACAGTAAGTGGCTGAGAGCATTGCTGGGTGGTGAAAGCTTACCCAGCATGGTATATACAGAGCTTTGGGTTAGTCTCAAGCAAGAAAAGAAAAGGAGGAGGGGGAGGAGGAGGAGGAGGGGGGGGAGGAGGAGAAGGAGGGGGAGGGGAAGGAGGAGGAGGAGAAGAAAAAGAAGAAGAAGAAGAAGAAGAAGAAGAAGAAGAAGAAGAAGAAGAAAGTTATGCTTTCTGAGCCTCAAATTCTTCAACTAGAAAAAGCAAATTTCACTGCCTTGTTCTTGTCCCTGTAAAAATCATAAATAATACTGTTAACACTGCAGGAATGTACCATTCTCTGACACTCAGAAAATACAGTTTGATTTGTCATGAACAGCTTACTTCCTTCCCTGTGCGTCTGAAAGGGCACAAGCCATACATCATGTGGACTTAGGGGGAATGGGGCTCTCCAAATCCTCGGGATTTGACTGTTTTATTTTTAGGGGAGTCACAGTTCTCTTGCTGTCTAGGATAGTGATCCTGCTTAGAAGGCCATTTCTACGGCTGTAGAGCAATCCAATCGACAGGTAAATGTCTCTCAGCTACCCCACTGGTTTGATGAATACAGCCAACGGTGCTAGCTTTGGTGGTACCTGTAAGCAGAAAGAAAACACAGCCAATGGGAAAGCACTGGGCTCCTCCCAGACCTCCCAGGTGCCTCCCTTAGGCGTGTGTACTCCTTTCTTCAGCCTGTGGCCTCCATTTACTTTGCTTAGGAATGTTTTTGTCTGTTAAAACTATCTGTTAATGGGAATAGCAGCAAATACAAGTGATTTATTGAAATAAGACAGTTACACTATAAATTCGTTAGCACGGAAAGATAACTTCTAGAGATCACAGGAGAGTGAATAATTTTACTGGAAGACGTTAGAAAAAATCAACTTAATCCATTAGAAAAAAAAAAACCCTGATATAACCAGTGAAGGGGAGAGAAGGAAGGTATGAAACTGAGAACTGAGAAATCTTGAAAAAGGGAAAGAAAATCTCCTGTGAAGTTCATCCGAGAACAATTGAAAGTATGCTGTGGCCTCATCCAGTTGGGATCCCAACTTGATTTTCGAATGTAGGCTTGATCAAGATCCTGGAGCTTGATGGTAAAGCCTGGAGAGGGAGGGGAGGAGTGGCTGCCCGGCTGAAAGGACTCAATTATAAATCATTTATTTGGAGCCTCTTTTGTTTTAGCAGAAACTGAAGCACACCACAGTAGTGTGTACACGATGCCCAAATATAATGCAGTCTGGTGGAAGAGGCCTCCCCACAACTACGCCTTCTGTGGAGGTCATCTTTGGAATGGCACCCCCTGCTCCAGCCGGGGAACAGTATACTGTTTGGGGGCTGATGCTTTGGGGGGCTTCCTTGATCATGTCTTGGTGTTGCTGGCTTTCTCCCTGCTGAGGTTGATACTTCTTCACCTTGATCTTTTCCTATAATCTTCTTGACTTCTATTTTCCTCCTTTGCAAGGTCGCAAAGCTTTGCCCCATGTTTCTTAAGTACTTAGGAACTGTTCCTCTACCGTAAGCCGCCTTAGTTCTCATTCACACTGGCAGAAACGATATAGCAAGAAGAGAGGAAAGGAGAGTCGGGTTCTCCCTTCGGTGACCATGAAGCACCTCTTGGCAGAACTCCTAGACTCTATCTTATCCTCTGTTCTTCCTCCCTGGGGCCTCCAAACTTCAGAGGAGTCCTTGGGAGAGAAAGTTCTTTTGAAATACAGATGCATCCTTTGCTTCAGACCTCCGCGCACGCGGTGAGGTCTCCTCTTCACCGCTACCCCTGCTTTTCCATGTTCCAACGTGAGAATCCCGGCGGACGCGGGAGCTAGCTTCTAACTTTCCTTTCTCAGTTTCTCAGCAACACAAATGCTTAGAAAACCTCCAACAAGATTTTAAACTTGCTTTAGGAAAAGGAAAGCTGAAGATAAATCGGGAACTGGGTAGTACAGAGGACAAAGCACCAGGTGTCAAACGATGATAATGGCAGAAAGCTGGACCAAGGAGACCCACCCGGAAGTGCTCCAAGAAGGGTGACCGTATGTCGACTGATGCTGAGAAGGTCTAGAGGACGGAGTTCCCTGGAGTCCCTGACCCTTCCCTTCCTTTCTTCTGGGAAGCTGTGAAAGGAGGGGAAGGAAGCCACTGATCACACCGAAGTGCTTTGGATTCATTTGTTCCCAGCACTAAGCTGGAGCTCGTGCTGCCTGGAGTTCCCCCAACAGCTACCATCTAGAACTTTCATCTTGAGGAGTGTATTTTCTGAGAGCTTCGAACAACCAGTATGAAAACTGATGCTGGGAATAGTACCTGTCTCAAAGTTAAGATTGTTCTAAATGACTAGATGCTCTGATGGTAACAAATAGCATGTGTTGGAATAAAACGTGTCGGATGTGTTTGAGGGCAGAGTGTCATTTAGTTCGTGATGTAGCCTCGCTGGCCGGTTGTAACACCCAGATGTATACAAATCGAGCAATCTCTTACTCACAGAAGGCTGACTCTAGCTGACTGTAGGTATAAGTGGTTGTTTGGAAAAGCACAGCTGTCTTAGTAGTTCAGATCTCCCATAAATCTTCCCTGATTGTCTTCACTTTAGTGGTTTTTTTTTTCTTTTTAAATCTAATTGGCTGCACTTAAAGTGTCTGAACTTTAAAAAAAAATGAGAAGTGCATTAAATGGGTAGAATCAAATACAAATGGCTCAATGTTGCATTATAAAGCCATATAGTGTTCTACTTAATGTACTAGTTGTCGACTGTCACAGTTTGAGAAAGAACAGTAATTATGTAGTCATTTTATAAATGCGGTTCCAAAGAATATTTAAGATTTTCATTATATTGAGATGGAAACAGATCAGGAGACTGTTTTAGAGTGATCCTAATTTTTCAAAATGGTTGTATATGTATACAGTATAAATAGATAGGTTGATATACAAGCAAAAAGATTGAAGATTTTAATAAAGATAAAATTAATAGTGCTCATCCAAATTTTAGAATTGGGTATGAATTTAATTCTCTTTGTATTTTTTGAGTGACCATATATATTTTTTATGAAGATTTCTATAAGAAAAATATCGTAGAGGACAACCAATTAAAATATAATCTAACTTTATAATCAAATGTCATCATGAAGAAAACAATTCTTTTAAAGTTAGGAAGAACCTGGTTCCAGGGTGTTTGGGAAGAAGGTGTAGGGAAGCGGTCACAGGTTCAGACCCTGCATAGCTTTCTCCAAAGCATGGACATTTTTCTTTCTAAAAATGCATCGCTGGTGTGCTCTTCCGTGGGGGAGACTGTTTCTCCCACTCTTGGCATTCCTTAGTTGCCTGGTTATCTAATACCAAACAGTCAGGCCTGAAAACCTTTTTGTGCAAGTGACATTGTACAGGTTGAGCGAGTTGTACATAAACATTCAGGAATATATCTATGCATACACACACACACACACACACACATACACACACACACATACACACACACATACACACACACATACACACACACACACACATACACACACACACATACACATACACACACACATATATCAACAACTAAAGCAATGGAGACTGTGTTTGAAAGAGAGCAAAGGAAGGGGTACAGGAGAAGGGTTAGAAGGAGGAAAGAGAAGAGGAAAATGCAATTATATTATAATCCCAAAACACTAAAAGAATTGTAATAACTCATCTTTGTAGAGCTGCCCGCTTTTAATCTCAGGATCCCGAGAAGAAGCAATTTACTCCTGGCGGGGCCGCCTGGGTGATGCTGCATTTGCAAGGAGTGTTTCTTCTAGGGTTGCTGACTAGACAGACTGCTTTCTGGGCCACATCTCAGCAGCACCCTGATCTGTTCCGTGGGGTGCTCCTGTCAGCAACCCAGTTTCCTCTGATGCACCAAAGGGCCGCTCTGGAAGGCCCCTCTGAAAGGCCCAATCCACAGCTGTTGAGTGATGAGGCTCTGGCCTCTTTCTACCCTGCCTCTTGTGTGTGTGTGCCTGTGCTCCTGGGCCTGGAACCCAGGGACTCATGCATGTTAGGTGAGTACAGGACCAGTCACTGAGCTGTGCCTCCATCCCCTCCCTTCAGCATAAGCAGGCTCCGGACTTGACTATCGCTCCACACCAGCCTGGGGCCGGCTCTCCTCCACTTTCATCCCGAGACCAGGGAATTTCGGTACACGATGACACTGCGCTGAGGTTACCCCCAAAAGCTGGTCCCCGAACAGAAATGTGCAGTTTGTCTCCTGCCTGGGCACGCTGGCCACACCCAGTGAGGTCTGCCTCTTATGTAAAGGAGGCTGGGCTGGCAAACAAGGAGGAGATGGAAACATGGGACACCTTTGTGTTTAGAGGACAGTGTTATGCTCTTTGGGTGTCTTCTGAGCCAAGATAGAAAAGAAAAAAAGAAACATACAGTTTGCAGCTGGTGAAGCGGTACAGTTGTTCTGGGGACATGATCTCTCTGCAAATGAGAGCCTCCAGCGTAGGTTCCATGCACAGGTCACAGAAGGAACTCAGTTCTGTTCCAGATAGGATTTCCATGACAGACCAAGTGTGTAAGTGCTTCACCCATGGAGTAGACACCCAGCAAGCGCTAGGTCTTCCTGCCTCGTTAAGTCCCTAGGCTGCGAGCCCACACTTCCCCCCAGTGTTGCAGGATCGTTTTCCTTATGGCAATCATGCTGTTGGTTATAGGAGAAATCTGTCTTCGACCGAGAACATTCTTGGGGCAGTGGAGGTTGGGGACAGGAGGCAGGAGTGTGCTGGAACATAATGACCTCGGATCCCACTGTTTCTGCCTCATGAAAGTCTTCGTCGATGACGGCACATACAGCTACGGGAGGAAATTGCTCCTGATCAAGACATGAACTTGTCTGGGTTTTTTTTTCGGTCTCTGGCCAGGGACCTGGTGAGTTGGGTTTTTGTTGCAACAATCCTCCTTCACACTCGGTAAGTCAATAGGTTCTTTATTCTCTCTCTCTCTCTCTCCTCTCTCCCTTCCTCCATCTTCTTCTCTTTCTCTTTCTTTTTTCTCTTCCCCTTTCATCCCTCCCTTTTTCTTTCCCCGCTTTCTTTTTTAATAGTATATTATTTATTTAAGTTTATTTATGTATGTTGGCATCAGATCCCCTGGAACTGGAGTTACAGATGGTTGTGAGCTGCCATGTGGGTACTGGGGATTGAACCCAGGTCCTCTGTGTGAGCTGCCTTGTGGGTACTGGGGATTGAACCCAGGTCCTCTGGAAGAGCAGCCAGTGCTCTGAACCGCAGAGCCATCTCTCCAGCCCCTCTTTCTTCTGGAGATTTGGCAGTGATCCACTGTAGACAGGGCTAGAGCACTGGAAAGGTAAGAGTCTGCCTCTCTTCATTCCATCTCTGCTGGGAACAGGGATCATCATGATGCAGTGGGTACATTCCTCCAGTCATGTGGCTAACAGGGATCATCATGATGCAGTGGGTATGTTCCTCCAGTCATATGGCTAACAGGGATCATCATGATGCAGTGGGTATGTTCCTCTAGTCATGTGACTGTTATCTGGCAGTTGAAAGATAAAATTCAAAGAACTGCACATATGTGGACAGCAGACCTGCTTCTCTCAGCCTCTATTCCAAGGTGGGAAGACCTGTTTGAGGAGGTTCCTCAACTCAGTAGAGATGGAGATGTGAACAGACTCTCGGTTTTTTAGAAAGCTGCCATTATATTAGGTTTATTATTAAAACGACTCCCCCTCTCATTTCCTGTTACACTGATCCCCTCAACTAGAATCAGAGGGTTCCTTCTCCCTTTCCTCTTCCCTCTTGTCCCTTCTATAGACTTCCGCATTGTCTTCCGTTCTGTACCCACAAAGTCTGGGGGTGCAGCGGTTCTTACTTTTAGAACGGATGGAGAGGTCTACAGCTTGATAAACTTAAGGTAGCAGTAGTGTGGTAATTATTTTTCACACTGTTGTGACAATAACCACCTAAGGCAGGAAGGGAGGGATTGTTGGGCTCCCCTCGGAAGCACAGTCTATTGGGGGAGGAGAGTGGAGCAGTCGGTCACATTGCATCTGGAGTCAAGAATCAGAGAGAGAGACAGACATGTGCTAGTGTTTGTCTCACTTTATCCCTTTTATTCAGGCTGGAATTCAAGCCCCTGGAAGGGTTCTGTCCATGTGGTGCTGGGTCTTCCAATTTCAATTATACTTCTCCCAGACACACCAGCTACTGTCTCCCAGGCGATTCCAGGGCCCACCGACTTGACTACCAGGACTCACGCTGCAGACAGGATATGCACAGAAGGGGACGTGTGAGGAGATATTGCCTTTTGGTGTAAAATGTGTATTACTATCATGACGGTAGAGGGCATGCCGAGGTGGCCTGTGGAGACAGATTATAGGATTACAAGTGGCGATAGACCTCTAATCTAAGCATAGGTCAGTGGTTTCAGAAATGGAGGTGCTGGCTTCAGAGCGATCTTGTAGCCCACTAGAGCCCACAGCTCACCGAATTGCTTCAATAGTCTCAATGTGTTCGATAGTTAACAAGCAAAACAAAACAAAAAACAAACAAACAAACAAAACCAGAACCCAAATCTGTAGTTAGGACCATGGCTTTGTGCTGTGGCCCAGTGGTGGAGTTTTTTGCCTAGTATTCATAAGGACCTGGATTTGATCTCTCCCTTTCTCTCCCCCCCACCCCTTAAAAACTTAATCTGTAACACATTTTATAACTGTTAAGAACACAGGTTGTCTATAAGCCACAGTTGTGTACATTACAAAATTACAGTCAAGAACTTTGAATCAGCACCCAGTGGTCTTATGCAAGGTGTTGCTAAAACACAATCATTCAGTAAGAGTTGGCTGATGGCTTTCTTGGAATTTTCTAGAGTCATGAAGATTCTGAAAGTTTCTTATTGTACTAGTAGTCAAACTTCGAATTGAGGTTTCAAATTAATTCGTTTTTTAAGTGCCAAGCTTAGGCCAGGGCTGGGTTAATATCTGTTTTTTCATTTTATGCCTACTGGCATAAGATAGATAGCTATAGATCTTTGTACTAATTATAGAACCGTGGGATGCAGGTGATACCGTAGAAGATGAACTTGTAAAAAGCACAGGAAATGAGGTGAGTGAATGAGTATTTTGTTGTGTTTTTACACAAAAGGAACCTCATAGACTGTTCACTAGTCTATCAAAAATTCACCTCACAACCATCTGGGCTGAGAATTGGGAAGACTTTCAAATATTTTCACTTGTGTGGAAATACTTTACAATATACATCATGATGTTTATGCCACACAAGGTTGTTTTTTGGTTTTTGTTGTTGCTGTTGTTTGTATGTTTGTTTTTTGAGACAGGGTTTCTCTGTGTAGCTTTGCGCCTTTCCTGGATCTCACGCTGTAGAGGTTGGCCTCGAACTCATAGAGATCTGTCTGCCTCTGCCTCTCAAGTGCTGGGATTAAAGGCGTGCGCCGCCACCGCCAGGCCTTGTTGTTGTTTTTTAAGAGACAGGTTTCTCTGTGTAGTCCACACAAAGTTTTTAAATGATGCTGTGAAGTTGTTGCAATTGCTGGTGGTGGTGGTGGTGGTGGTGGTGGTGTGTGTGTGTGTGTGTGTGTATGTGTGTGTGTGTTTGTGTGTTAGTGTCTGAGTGAAAACAAATGGTAAACATCACTACATTGTTTTCCTTATTCATTTTACACAATCCTTTAGGTGACCTGAGAAACCCTGGCCTCTCAGACCATCGTACTGATTTCCTTTTAGTTTTTTGGATTGTTTAGATGGTTGTATTTATGAGCATACATCTGCCTTCTCCTGGAGGCTGGCCCCAGGAAGCTGTGGGCTTCGAGGAATCACTGAGATAGCTGGTTTGGCTGTTTGAAACCTTATCCTTGAGGGAAGAGAAATCTATCTGGAGAAGGGATTCAGTCATGTGTTGACCCTGTTTAAAAATCTAAGAAGCTACAGCCAAAGAATAGCAGGAAGAAACGAGGGTGCACCAAAGAAAGAAATGTCTTTGCACACCTTCCCCTAGAAAAATTCTGTGTGTGTGTGTGTGTGTGTGTGTGTGTGTGTGTGTGTGTGTGTGCTAGAAACAGGCAAGGAGCGATCCTTCGGGTGCATCTTCCTACAGGCAGCCTCTGCTGATTTCAGAGCGGGCACGCTTCAAGAACAAAATGACATTGAAGAGACAAGCGGGGAGAGGAAACTTCGTTCTGGGTGACTTCAGACAGCATGGTGACTTTTTAATCTCTCTCTTCCAGAGGGCTCTAATCTGATGGGGAACTAAAGATTGTAGCATTTTAGAGCAGAGCCCTTCATCAAGATATTTCTGAAGTACAAACCACCTAAAATGGGCAATTGTCTGGTTTTGCTTTATTCACGGACTCACATTTAGTGTGCAGCCTGAAGGAGATGAAAAGATGAAATGCTAATGGTCTGTCTTCCCAAAGATCCCCTTTCTTTAAGCTTGATGGGCATCAACCATCTTTCCTCCCTACTCTCAAGAGGAAGAAGGGGACTGATGAATTTGTTAACTATTTTCTCACTGACTCCCAGCTCTGTGTTCTTCAGCCAGGTTTACTGTGAGCTATTTGGAGAACACCACACAGAACAAATTCAATTCCTGACATCCTAATGTCGAGTATGAATGAGCCTGGGTGTTAAGAGACTTAGACTAAGCTGGGCAGTGGTGGCACACGCCTTTAATCCCAGCACTTGGGAGGCAGAGGCAGATGGATCTCTGTGAGTTCCAGGCCAGCCTGGGCTACAAAGTGAGTTCTAGGAAAGGCACCAAAGCTACACAGAGAAAGCCTGTCTTGAAAGACTTGGACTAAAATCCCTGCAGCATTGCGGTGGGTGCAACTTTGGGAGTTAGGGCCAGCTTTATATACTACCTGTTACTGTCTAGCTGGGTGAATTAAACCACTCATCCTTTGAATTTGCAGATTTCTTATCTATAAAAACGACTGGGATGGTGTTTGCTGGGAGTGAATGCTTCCCTTTGCAGGATGATTAAGAGCGTTTAGATGGGCTCATTTGTACGTAGTACTTAGCACAAGCCTTCGCTCACACAGTGCTCAGTAAGGGGTTTTCCTGTGTTTTGAGCTGTGAGTTTTGTACAAATAGTTCAATCTCTTCTTTATCTGCATCCTATACTTCATATAATTGTTTTGTGAGAGCTAGTAGAGTTTTGCGAAATCGGCTGGCTCCCAGTAGGACCTCAGAAATGAGTAGGAGTGATAAATAAGAGCTGCCTTTGGGTTTGGGGAGATACTAAATGCGAAACTTTATATGGCTAGCGTCTCATTAAATCCCTCATTCTCTACTGAAAGCAGAGAAGTGATGTAGAGAGCAGGACTCTGAGATATGACACAGGGTCAGGGCTCAGGGAAGGAAGGGCAAACATATTTGGGAGCATGAGTAGGGTCATTGGGGGAGAGAATATATGGAAGTAGACTCATAGATCAGAGTTTTCTTATCTAGTAGAGTCAGGTAGAAGTGGTCTAATATGCCAAGGAACAGAATTCAAAGGTAAACAACTGCCATTTGTTCTTTTATTAGTATCTACACTTTTTGAAAATATACTTAAAAATTCCATATATGTATACTGTATTTACACGACCCCCATTCCGTCTTCTCGCCACTCCTCCTATAGAACACACAGTAAGCAACCATGCCTGTGCGTGATGCTGTGTACACAGCGGCTCTCCTTTGTCTTCCTTGGCAATAAAAACTTAGTTTTGATTAGACAACCCCAGGCTCAGTTCCAGTAAGTGCTTATGATTGCTTGAATCAGTTATATAAGTCCAGTGACTGCTGTAGAAGTGGCCATGTGACCACTGTTCTGACCCAGAAAACATAATGGCATTTTACACGGACTATGTCGTAATGTGTGATGATCCCACAGGAACCTTAAACTCATCAGTGACGTGCTTTGATCGTCTCAGTGTGGAATGATTTACCTCAGGTAATGTTTGCTGAATGCAGTTCATCTACAATGCCTGGACTTTTGTTTCCGTCTGTTATAGGAGATGGTAGAGATGCAGGTGGATTGGAGGTAAATACAAGACTTTTAGAGGAGGGTTGAGTTCGCCAAAGCACTCGGAAGAGATTATTAGAGTCTTTGTTACTAATGAGCACATAGTAGATGTCCCTAGCTTCCTGAGTTGGTAAGACCTTAGTAATGCAGTCATCACTTACATTCCGTACTGGTACGATTCATTATTACCAATTCAACATTTTGTGTATATAGATGCTATTTTGACCATAGAAATGGCTCCAGGAGATTTTGTTGTTGTTGTTGTTATTAAAGTAGGATTAAAATCCAATAGCTTACTGTATTATATTCAGAATTTTCTACTTTTGTAATGACACAGTGTTAGGAAACAGATGGATGACATATGAAAAATTTGAAGCAGAAAAAATTTCATGTGTTTAATTTTAAGTGGAAAATTTAGAGCAAGATGGGTGCCCCAGGCCCCTGAATAATGGTATGGAAACATGTTTGTGACATTCAAAGAGAAGAAGATGGAGGTGCTTTGGTGGTTTGAACACTTTTGGTTGTAGAGGAAGGTGGGGCGGCTGTGTGTTTTCTCCAGGGGGACTTCCCGGTAAAGTACTAGTCCAGGAAGTGGAGAAGAGTATGGGCCCTAGAATGGGGTATGGGTATGGCTCATCCTTGGAACTTCTTGCCCTGGCCTCTTTGCTTCTGTTAGGTTCTCCAGAAGGAGACCCAGAGATGACGTTCACAGTGCAAATCCTGACTCTAAGTGTCCCAGTTATACAGATGGAAGTGCTTGCCACAGACACAGTTTGTGCTCAGAACTGCTTGCCTCTGCTTATCTGACTCGGGCTATAGAAGGTCCAGGGCTACAGCCAGCAGCCAACTTAAGCACCGACTGTAACACCTTGCAGCTGCCTTGAGTTTTTTTTTTTTTTCAAAGCAAAGCAGACCGGATATGCAGTGTGTGTGCGGGGGAATACCATGAATAATAAAGATCCAGTTCTTATACCCTGAGAGCTCTTGGGGTGTGAGGAGAGATGGTAAAAATGAAATACTTAAAATATGCGCACTAAAGTAGAGATGCTGGGTGCTCTGTGTGGAACTGGGGAGAGGGTTGAGAAAGATGTTTGGGGTGAATCCTGAAAGAGGAATGAATATAAGCAAAGCAGGCGGAGACAAAGGAGGACTTGTGTTCTGAGAGGCCAGCAGAAGCAAACAGGTGACAGACAGAGGTTAAGCAGCACAGCCAGCTTTGGGCAGGGGTGCATGGGGCAGGGGCCTTCTAGAGGTAGGAGAAAGTGCAAACTGCCTTTGATGGAAGGCCTGATGTGTTGTTAGTTACAGCTCTTGGACTTGCCTCTGCAGACGGTGGAGCCTCCCAAACCTTTGGTCAGGGAAGTACATGAGGAGATCTGGAATGCGTCTGTGATCTGGGGCAATGGGAAGGGCAGGCAGATGGGTTCAGAGGCCATTCCAGCCACGGAGGAGAGAAATGACAGTGACGGAATGGGGGCATTGGAGCAAGTGGCTTAGTGAGTAATTGTGTGTGTGTGTGTGTGTGTGTGTGTGTGTGTGTGTGTGTGGTGTTCATATGCATGCTTGAATACAAGATTTCAGCTCTTGACTTTTGCCTTGTCTGAGGCAAGGTCTCATGTTGTTCACTGCTGATATGCCAGGGTAACTGGCAAACCAGCTTCTGGGGAGTCTCCTGTCTCCACTCTTACTGTGGCATAGGAGAGCTGGGATCACAGGCATGCATGACTATGTTCTCTTAAAAATTTACACTTATTTGTTTATTCTGTGTGTGCACATGTGTGCATGCATGCCATGATTTGTGAGTGGAAAGTCAGAGGACATCTTGCAGGGGTTGATTCTTTCCTTCTTTCTGGAGACAAAACTCAGGTCAGACTTTGGAGCAAGTACCTTTACCTGCCTGTCCATCTCACCATCCCCCTGTATCCAGCTTTATGTGGATTCTGGGATCTAAGCTCAGGTCTTTTTGCTTGAGCTGTGGTAGTTTGCCCATGGAACCATCCCCTGGCTCCAAAATCAATATTTTCAGAGAACAGAATAAAGAGATGAAAGAGAAGGGAGGCGGGGTAGCTTTTCCTTTGGGAGAGATTGAGGCCAAGCATTTGAAGATCACTGCCAACTCAGTTGTCTCCTCCCATGGCTGAAGGATGTTGTCTCTTTAGCAGTTTGAAGTGGGTACAAGGCCAGTTCTGTACCCATTTGAGATCTACTGCTAACTTATGTCTGAATTGGCTTCTAGAAGTCTTTGGTTCAAGTGTTCCCATATTGGCATCTCTGTTGTAGGTGTTTGGAGAGAATATTTGATTCCATGGCTGATTTTATTTCTTGCTAGAAAGAAGCTTTCCCCTAGATGGCACGTCAAAAGACGTCTTGGAAAAACATGCCTTGGGATAGAAGATGCCATGAGATGGAAGATACATGGAATGGAAGATACACAAACATGGACCCAATTAGAGCATGCACAGAATGGAAGATGCAAGAAATGGAACAGGCACATAATAAACATGCATGGACTGGAACATGCATTGGAATGGAACATGCACAGAATAGATTACACATGGAATAGGACATGCATGAACTAGAATATACATTGAAATGGAGCATGTGTGGAATAGAACATGTACTGGAATAGAACATGCACTGGAATGAGAGAGAAATACCATGGGCTCATGCCAGCTATTTGCCAACGTGATAAGTGATTTGAATATATACCATCCTTTTGTCTAGAGACTGGGTCACGTATCAGGTGCAATATAAGTACACCGCCCTTTAGGGCTAAGTCTGTCGTGGAGGATCCAGGCACTAGTAAGTTACAAACTCCTGCAACTATACAAAGAATGAAAGGCAAGGAAGGCAAGTAATTTCTTTTCAGCGTGCAATCTGCAGAACCCTAAGAACCCATCTGTAACCGTTTATGGCTAGAAGCCTGCAGACACCAACTCTTGGAGTCATCTATGCGATGCATTCCAGAAGAGCAACGTTGTATTTTACCCTTAGTGAATAATGAATTATTATACAGTAAAGGAAAGCCTGTTCCAAAGAACCACCCATTTGTGCTCAGCGACAATAACTTTATTCTTGGATCTTAACCACCCCCAGTTTTCTTGGACTGTGCCTTTTCCCTCCAGATGTGCACAACATCTTACAAAGTAGACTCCAGAAAATGAGATGAAGGCTTGACACTTAAATGCTATTTTGGAATACATGCTTGCTTATATTTGCGTAGGGAGTATCTTAGTCACATTGTATATCTTAACAACTGTGCTTGGGTGCAGAATGTAATGCTGTGTATGACTTATGGGCCCCTGACCACATTTCCAGCTTCTTTTTTCCTAGTCTTCTTAACACTTGAGAATACCTTCACTTCCATTTTCAAAACTGGGCTCTTGGACTGTGGCGACAGCTTAGTTGAGACCCTAAAGACCTGATTTCAATCCCTAGAACACACATAAAGTATCTGGAAATGGTGGTGCATGCTTATAATGCCAATGCTGGGAAGGCCTCACAGCCAGGCGGAGCTTTGGGGTCTGCTGGTCAGCCAGCATAGCCTACTTGGTAAGTTCTAGGCTGATGCAAGACCGTATCTCAAAACGAACACCGTGCCTGAGAAATGATACTGAGTCATCCTTTGGCTAACACATGCACATATATATATACATGCACACACACACACACACACACACACACACACACATATACATGCATGCACATACACATGAGCATACACACACAAGGACCACCACCCTACCACCACCACCACTACTACCTCCACCACCACCAAAACAACAGGTGTATTTGAGAATGACAAGCAAATTGAGGCAGCAAACATTACACACACACACACACACACACACACACACACAACTTGATTGAGATTGAACAGATACAAATATACAGTAATAAAAGCCCCAATCGTGTGCATTTCTAAGACAGCATGGAATCATGAAGAATTTTGTATCTAAAGTGGGTTGCACTGAACCCCTTGGTGGTCCTCTTTGCCCTGTACTCCTACCTCCTCTGCATTATTATTATTATTATTATTATTATTACTATTACTATTATGTCCCTTCATTCTATTATTATAGATTCTTTGGAAGGAGTAAAGCACAGACTCGGAAAGACAGCGACAGGGTTCAGGAGCATCTTGGTTTTCCTGTGTACTCACCATGTTGTCATGCATGAGCAAGGGTGTTGGATACATAGTCTTGTTTCTGTCGCTAGGATGGAAGGTCACCGTTCTGTTATCGTGATCAAATTTCCTGATAAAATAGCATAGGGTGGGGGAGGGCTTGTCTCATAATTCTAGGTTACAGCCCATCACTGAGGGAAGTTAAGGCAGGAACTCAGGCAACTGGTCATATCACATGTGCAGGCAAGAGCAGAGAGAAATGAATGTATACATGCTGCCTGCCTGCTTGAATTTCAGCCAGTCTCATCTACCCTTACAGCACGTTTCTATGTCTTCTCTCAAGTAAGCTTTCTGACCATTCTGAATTCCCTTCATTCATTGTCTCTTCCACAAAATTGCATCCACTCCATACGACAAGGAGGAAGCTATTAACGTGGGTTGTTCAGAACCACACCTGCACAGTCTTTCTGCTAGTAGATGTTCACTTTGAAGGGTAACTTTTTACTATGATGTGATTTTTTTTAACGGGCATTTATTAGAAAGGATATCATTATATGCAAAGCTCAAGTGTAGTGAGCTAAATCATTCCCAGGGCTGGGGATGTGTCTCAGTTGGCAGATGGCTTGCTTCGAATGCATGCCTGAGTTTGATGCTCAGGAATTACAGGGTCTCCTGGCACATGCCTGTAATTCCAGGACCCAAGGAAGTGGAGGCAGGATCAGAAGGCCAAAGGCATTTGAGGCTAGGCTGTGAAACACGAGGTCTTGTCTAAAAACAAAAACAGTAAACAAGCAAAAACCCCAAACCAACTCTTCACAGCTGAAAAGAGTTCCTGATTTAATCTGAGAGGAAAGCTTTACTGACAGGGCACCAGCAGTTTCCAGGGTGTCTGGTGGCTGGATTACCATAGCCAATCCCCCCAGTTTCTTCTGCTCCACCAAATTCCATAAAGAGGAATCACGGAGCAGTTTAACCCGGAGTTGATTCACCCAATAGTTTATACAGCCTGGGTCTTTTTTATCCCTGACCCCTACAAACTGTCCTGCACTGCCTACCCCACACCCTCAAAACTCTCCATGTAAACCCGCTCTACAACAACTTTTCCCACCAGCTGAATTGGAAGTGTGTGTGTGTGTGTGTGTGTGTGTGTGTGTGTGTGTGTGTTCCTTAGAGAGAGAGAGAAAAAAATCTGTTTCACACAGGTGTAATGTCCTGCCTCCCTGAAGAAGGGCTGCCTGGCTGCCTCCCACGGAACCCAGTTTTGCACAACCCCCCACCCCTATGCAAGGTGAGGCTCCAGGTAATGTCATCAGTTTTCATACAGCCCAGTGGGAGGGTGCTGCAGTCCCTCACTCTAAAGGTGATTATCTCTCTGTTGTTGTAATTACAAAAGCTAACTGCAAAACCTGAAACCTCGCTGGGAAACTGCCTACGGACACAAAGGACACACAGACCCTATCGCTTCAGAAGTCGGTCCTTTCCAAGCTTTTTATTTTGTAAAGGAGTTTTTGTCTGTTTCTGAGTCTCCAGGATCGGAGAAAGAGCAGATCCAGGCTAGCTAGCGGATGGCTTGGAGCATGCATGCCCCTGGGGAAAGCACTCGCTGGCGGTTCCCATACAGTTCAGCTTGGGAAAACTAGGTAAAGTGACTGCGGTGTTCCAGTACCCGATGGTGAGAGCCTGGAAAAGAAAGAGCAGAAAAGCATCCCACTGGAGTCCCTTGAAGGAGGTGTTACCCTGTGCTCAATCTCCTCTGCTGGTACTCGCCACCCTTTTGCTCTCAGGGCTGAATACTATAATCACCACGCAGAGCGCGTGGGGAGATGTTTATTTTTATCCCAACCGCCAGCATCATCACAGCATGCGAGATCCAATTTTACACCGAGCATCTGTGGCCGTGTGGCCGTGCTGCCAGCCCAGCTGCTTTCTCCCAAGCTGAGCCGCACTGAACTCTCATGTTTTACCCCAACAGAAGATGTGCTAGGAAAACCGGAGGAGTGAAACATACTCTCACAGAAGCTGGCTTAGCAAATATCTAACTTGTGGTCTGCTGCTCACTGGGAGACGGTGCCTGTGAGCTGGGGGCAGCTACTAGAGACACAGCTAATTCTCTCCCCTCTTTCTAACTGGGGGAAGCCGATTTCTGGGGTGGCCGCGTGTTCAGCTCAAAGCTCACATTTCTCTTGAGCCGGGTGTGGCCCGATAACCAGGCTCCGGCTGATTAGAGTGTTTTTGAGAGACTTCCAGGAAGGCTTCTTAGAAGGGAGGGCGGGCGGGGTGGGCAGAGGGAGGAAGGTTCCTTGGTGCTCAGTTTCTCAGCAATGGCTGTAGAACAAACAGATGGGACGATAGCACTCTGTGTAATCCTGGAGTCAGAGGCAATTTTCAGATAAGGCTCGGGAGGCACAGAGATAGTGGGGATCTCAGGCCTTGCAAACTTTGCTGCGTCATGCGTGCACCAAGTCTTCACCTGCCCTCTTTAAGATTTCTCCCTCCCTCCCTCCCTCCCTCCCTCCCTCCCTCCCTCCCTCTTCCCTCCCTCCCTCCCTCCCTCCCTCCTTTTCTTCCTTCTTTCCTTTCCTGAGAGAAAATAGCCTTTGTGCACATAAGTCACTGTTTTTTAAGTTCTATATCAGAGCAACCAAATGCAGTTCTCTGACTGTGGTATCAATGCAAGGTTTAATATGAAGAGAGACTGGACTTGAGGTCTTAGCAGACACAGTGCAGAAAACAGTGCCTGGTACTGAGTAAATGTGTAAAAAGCCTGGCTCTTAATACCCTTCTGGGGAATTACTGTATTTAGCTCTGAGTTTGCACCCCGATGGAGACATGGCCATTTTGATGTGGCTTTGTGCTAGGTTCCAAAGAGCTCTAGAAACGTAACCCATGCCTGCTTGTCCTGTTGGATGGGTTTAATCTGTGACATTTGAACATCTATTCCCGTGTGTCTTCATTCATTCCCCCCAGGGGACATTTATTCTGTGTCTGTTATGTGTGAGGCATGGCTTGTGATGTGGGTGGGGTCCTAAGAGAGGAATGGAAGGAAGACCCCAACTTTGAACTGATATGATGGTAGCAGTAGCAGAATGGTCAGCACTTAGATGCGGATGCGGTATTTTCATCTAGTGATGGTAACTATTCATTGACTATTCAGGTGCTTCTGCTGCTTTCCTTGTTAGCCTAGCACAGCGAGAGATGTACTAAGAAGTCAGGAACTGCTGCGAAGTTAAGAGTAAGCAGGGAAAGCTGCAGTTTCCCTAAGGTGTATCCCAGCTCTCGACCTCAAGGAGGCAAGCGGACAGTCTCATTGTTGATGGGCAGGTAGGGCAGCTCTCAAAGTATGGTCCTCAGGCACGCAGCTGAGCGTCACCTGGGGAAAACCGGAAATGCTACCCTAGTTGCCTCCCTGAGGGTGGGGCCCAGTAGTCTGAGTCTTAATATGCTGTCTAGATGAGTCTTACATCTATCATAGTAAAAGAATCAGTATTATAGCAGATAAGTAAGTGAAATTTAATTAAGGATGAGGGATAAGTAGGCACAGATTTAGAACTCAAGGCAGATAAAATATGTGTGCACAAGGTTTGAGTTAATTTTTTATTCTCCAAGAAAGCCAGGGAAACAGATTTATTATTTGTCTTCACCAGTTACTTCTTTGAATATTTTCAGAAATCTTGTTGCATTTGAAAACGAGCTGTAGGTTTGTTTTCTTGTATTCCAAGACTCTCTCACTGTGTGTTATCATTGCGGAGAACTCACAGGCAACTGTGAAATGAGTGAGTTGGATGTTGCTAAAATGATACAAATGAGACGCAGAATCTTTTTAAACTTACAAACCATTTTATAGTAATGCACACTTCTTTTATTCTAGGTTTCTGAATCGTGAAAGGTGGGTGCGTTTGAGTTATTGGTATGCTGCGTGTGGAACCAAGGTCTTCAGCCATCCCAGGATTCCCAGCCAGAGTCACCTTATGTGCACATCACTTTCCTGCTCTAACCTGACCTCGTGTCCTCCCAGGTCTATGCACAGGCTGTCAGGAAGTCAGTTCTGAGAGGAAGTCTTTCAACTTCAAATATAGAGACACAATTTAGCTAAGGAAAAAAAAATAAACAGGCAACATAAAACCTGGCTGCTAGGGGGTCCAGCCTAGGAGTCCTGCAGAGGGACTTGGAAAGACCTTCAAGACCAAATTTGAAGCACGCAGGCAGGCAAGGTTCTACTTCTCAGAGTTGCAACTGAAAAAAAGAGCAGGAAGCCGGCGGGCGGTGGTGGCACATGCCTTTAATCCCAGCACTTGGGAGGCAGAGGCAGGCGATCTCAGTGAGTTCGAGACCAGCCTGATCTACAGAGTGAGTTGCAGGACATCCAGGACAGTTACACAGAGGTCACAGAGAGACTCCTCTGTTCCCAGGAGCCTCCCGATGCTCAAGAACCAGAAAACAGTGAGAAATTTCTAGCTCTATCTCACTTTTAAGACGTAACTCTAAGCATAGATAGAGAGTATTGCCACCATTTTCCTATTTTGTGGCCTGTATAATGAATGAATTCAAAGTCAATCATAAAACCAAACGTCCAAATTGACCTTGAGGGATCACTGCTGTGGACCTGCCTGAAAATCTCCATTTCTCTTCTAATTATGTTAAATTTGGTGTTATATGCTTCTTGCT
>CABHPH010133003.1:0-21720 GCA_902168325.1 Peromyscus nudipes
CTATTCATTTCTGTACATATCCACTGTTCTATCCATCCACTCATCTATCATCCATCCAGCCACTCATCCACCCACCCACTCACCCACTTAACTACACATCCATCATCCATCTCGTCTATCTACCTACCGACCTGTTTTCCACTTACCTAATATTCATTCATCTACTCACCCATCTACTCACAAATTCATCCACTTACCTTCATTCACTCAAATGTTTTAACCCATCCACTCGCATGCTTACCCACCTAATCTCTCACTCATCCATTCATTCATCCACTCCTTCACCCACCAACACATCCACTCATCCATCCCCACCCTGTTAAACTAAAAGCAACAGCATCAATTTGTATTATCACTTCCCTCCAGCATTCTGTCAGTGAAACAGAGGCAAGTCTCTCAGACTCTAGCTGAGGAATGATAATGACTGTAAGTAAAGGTGCATCTCTGTGAGAGGAAGCAACAAGTACTCTCCTGATTATTATACTAATCCCCCCTTTCCCATTCTCCTTGTAGAAGTCACAGTTTGCATTATGAGTCCAGGTTTAGGAAAAGGAAAAGTATCACAAATGAATGAATCATCTGAACCCTTTTATTTTCCCTTGAACTCAAGATGTCTGTTGGAGATCACAGTGGCTATGGACGACAGTCCAAACCTAAGGTGAGTGGTGCTCCTTGATGCCTTAAACAGGAGTTATGAAAATGAGTTAAATCTTGAAGTATTGGAAGGAATGTATGGCTCATCTCAGTCTAGCGTCTAGAACAGGGTGGTTCTTCTGGAGAAGACCCAACCAAGTGCTATTTCATATTATTAAATCCACATTATTCTTGGTTTACACTACCTACCCCACCCTTTAATTATATTTTGTAAGTGAAAGCATGTGCTTTAAAAGAGAAATCTTCTAAAGCCATTCTGCTCATGGGAGGAGAGTGTGTATGTAAATGGATCTATGCTTGAGGTGGTTCAAAGTGAGCATCTCTCAGTTTCACGGGCCCTGATTCTTCCTTTTCCACTTCCCTTTACTTTCAGTAGCTGAATCAGGGCCACTGCCATCTGTTTATCTATTTCAGCCAAATTCACCATTCAGATAATGTACATTTCACAACTTAAGCCCACTTAGAGATCACTTTTCACCACTTAAAGAGCATTTCGCCAGGATTCCAGGAATAGAAAATGCATCCTGAGACCCACAACGACTTGATGAGGGAATAAAGGACGATCTGTTATGCAGCGAGAGTAAAATTATGCCATCTTTCCCCGTGTTTACAGATGAAGGGCATTCTGGCTTGAGAAGGGGAAAAGATTTTCCAAATCTCTCACTGAAGTGGTTGGATGCCACATTTTCCTGCTATGTTTGTTGTCTTGGAAACAGATATAGGACACTTTCAATATAACAAATAGATAATTGGCTTCATTAGGACCTAAAATTGGGATTAGGCTTCATATATATATATATTATATATAACATATAATACATATATATGAAGAACAGAAAAACATCTTGTTTACTGATTGGGAAGAAGGCCTTCTTGCTGTGAAGTACAAAGTTTGACTGGTGGATAGCTTCCATGTCTTCATCAGTCTTCCAGGCTGAGACTGTAAAGTGAGAAGCAAACCATGCCTAGTTACTTAGGATTCTGTAAGCTAGAGTCCCAAGCTTTGTTGTGTTGCTAGGCAATGCAGAATTAGCACCAGTATTAGGGAACTATGGGGCTGCAAGTAACTTAAGGCATAGGTATCAAAGCAAGGGTTAGATGAGGCAATTGATGTAAGGCACCCGGAAGAGTGCCTAGAGAACGGCAAACACTCCAAATTGTCAGCTGCTTATGCCCACTATTCCTGTATTTGTTGTAGATCTATTTTTTTTTGGTTTTGAGTATGAAGTGCTCTCCTCCCACCAAAAAAAAATTTCTTATGTGTTGAAGGATTGTCCCCAGGGCTGTGGTTAGAGGTGGGATTTGGGAAAGTAATTGCATCATAAGGGCTCTGATCTCATGAATGGATTAATCCATCATGGGGTCAAAATCTGTGACATTGGGAAGCGGTGGGAAACAGGAGGTAGGGCCCAGTGGGAGGGAATGCCTTGTGGAGGCATGAACTTGAAACTTGTATCTTGTACCGGGTCTCTCAGTCTCCTCCCCCACCCCAGCTGCTGCTTCCCTTTGCCATATTTTTCTGCCCTAATGTTTCTACCCTGCAAAAGATCTAAAAGTAATACGCTTAGATTGAAACATTTAGATACAGAGTTAATTTTTCCTGATGAGACAAGGACAGGTCTCTTCATCTCAGATAGGGCATCAGAGGACAAGCCTCTGAAATCCAGTTTAGTACATCCATGGGCTGTGGGCTTTCTCACAAAAGGGTGGGAGGAAGGTTACTTAAAACATCACGGGCAACTGCAAAACAGCTACATCACTTGCATAGTCTCACAGTGCCTCAAGGATGTTGGCCTCATGAAGAGCATCATGGAGTCCACTTTCAGCTAACCTTTCACTTCTTATGTACTCTAGCATCACCCATGATCACTTGCATCTGGGAAGGGGGCAGGTCTTGGTTCCAGGAGAGGTTCCCTATTTTAACTGAGAGTGTTGTGAGCTCCATTGCCATTACTACAGACCTGGCTATCTCAGAGTTGGTCCTATCCTTTAGTTGTCATGGACACCAAAGATAATCTTCAAAATGGCCCTGGGATGACCATGTCATGCCTGGAGGAAAAGACCATCCTACAGCATCTCTGAAACCATGAGCCAAAATAGACTTCCCTCCCTTTCATTAGATTCGCTCAGGTATTCTGTGACAGTGACAAACCCAAACCCCTGTGGAGTCAAGTTCCCTGAAGCAATTCCCTAGTCTTGCATTTCTTCTGATGTCTCTCCTACACCTCCTTTAGGTTGCTCCTTAACTGGGCAGCTTCAGACCCTTTGGTACCTGCTCTGTGCTGTGCTTGCAGGAGTCCTATATCTGGCTGTGTTGCCAGGCAACCCGAATCAACATCAGGCACGATCGTGAGGTTGGGAATAACTTCAACCCCACTGTTTATCTGAAGACAAACTATCTCTACCAAAGATCCAGATCTGTCTCCCACACTCAAGGGCATAGACTTCAACCACAGATCCTAAGTTCAATCAGTTCTCAGTGAGAGACTGAAACCAGGAAACAGAAGGTGTGTGGAAGCTTCCACTCTGTCTTTGCAGGGAGCCTTGGCATTTGCTGTTCTCCATGCAGGAGTGTAGCAGGTTCGGTTGGCACTGAAACCAAAATAGCTAACAGAAACAACCCAAGGGAAGAAGAGCTTATGTAGGTTCACAGCTTCACAAGTTGAATCCATGTTCACTTAGCCCCATGTGTGTGAGAAGATCATAGAGGCAGGAGTGCTTGAGGGAGGCTATTCACTTCTTGACAGACAGAAGCAAGGAGAGGAAGAAATAGAGGAGTTGGCACAGGTGGGATACAAACCCCAGTATCCCAGGTACGGGTCTGAGTTCTGAGGGCAGATAATGAAGCTTCTAGGTTTTTGTGCCTCTTTACAGTGAGTGAATTATATAGATTCATGGATTGTTAAAGGCAAGGAGGTAGTTTATTAGGAAGCAGATGTGTGGGTGGGTGGGTGGAAGTAGAGGTGTGCCACGCCTCAGCTTCCCAGCCCCAGGAAGAGAAGGAGGGAGAAAGAGGAAAGTGAGATGAGCAGCGACATTTAGCGACCTTTTATGCATCCTTAACATAGTATGTGGCCCTCCAAAGTTAAGGACTCTTCAGAGCATACTCTCTTTGTTGAGTGAGGCTTAGGTAGACTGGCATTCTTTCTGCTGCTACTCCATTTTGTGTGTTCATCTCTGGAACCTCTTCCACTAATTTCTATTCTGCCTCACAGAGGATGAAGCCCTCAGTGACCTGCTTTAACTCAGTTCCAGCTCCTGCCTGTCTCCACCTCCCAATAATGGCACTGTATTACAAATCCATCAACAAATGAATCCAGTGATCAGGTCATTTGTGTCATGCGACATGGTTGTCTCTGGGAACATCCTCACAGACACATCAAGAGATGAGCTTCCCTGATCCTATGCATCCTTAAGTCAGATGAAGGTGATAGCCAAAATTAGTCACCACCTTCTGCCTGGTAGACTTTATTCCACTAGGTGGCATAGAGACAAGACTGCTCCAGCCCGGTCCCCACACTGATCACGAGCAAGGTGCCTATCCAGAGCTACTGTAGTGAGGGACTGTTGGCATCACTCTTTTCTGGAGTCACACATGGTCCATCTGCCGAGTGGGTCTAGACGAGTGAGGACCTGGTGACTGCCCCTTTTGGCAGTAGACAGCAGAAGAAGAAAATTTTAAGGGCAATCATGCTCTTGATAATGGATTAATGGGTAAATAAATTGCAAGCCAGTATATACTGTATTCCTAAATAATTAGACTACAGACTTCAGTGAGTTTGCTTATGGTGATATCAGGAGATGGGGCTAAAAGCTAGCAGGTAGAAGTGATAAGATTTCAAGTCTCAAAAAACCTTAGCTTTTGTTATATATCTATATGATATATCTAGATTTATCCATACTATATATGTTATATAATTCTATGATGCATAACATAAACATATATATATACACACATGTACAATATGAACTAAAAAAATACACATTTGTTTGGAGTCTGGAAAGGTGGCTAAGCAGTTAAGATCATCTTATACTTTTGCAGAGGACCCAAATTTGATTCCCAGCACCCACACTTGGTGGCTTACACTGCCTGTAACTCCAGCTACAGGAGATCTGACATGTCTAGCCTCTGGGACACCTGCATTTATGTGCATACACTCACACACAGGTATACACATACTTAATAAAAATTAAAAAGTAATATTAAGAATAATTTAAAATGCACAGTTTCTCTGTATTTTTATGCTTCACACAGCACAGAGCATGGGATTTTCCACATTAACAACCAGTTATTTAGTAGACATCGCATGGATGTCTCATAGGGCATTTCAATTCTGAAACTAACCACCTGTAGTAAGAATCAGAGTCTATGAATTGAAGGGCATCTCCTGAGACTGTTCCCACTTTAACTGCCAATCACAAACATTTCAGACCCACCACTGTAAAGCAGGATTCCTGAAACTCCATCCTTGAGTTTGGTGAATTTGACAAGGTTTCAGGGAACTCAGAAAAACATGACCTATGTTTGTCTATGTATTATAAAGGATTCAGGACTAAGGAGATGGCTCAGTCAATAGAGTACTTGCCATGCACCCCAAAAGCTGAATTCCCATCAGCAACATCCATGTAAAAGCCAAGCATGGTTCACATGCTTGTAGGCAGGGGCAGGTAGATCCCTAGAGTTCATTGGCCGGCCTGTCCAGCCAAAATGAGGCATGCTAGACCTCAACTGTGGCCTGAGTCAGTGAGAGATCCTGTCTCAAAAACTAAGGTGCACAGCGATAGCAGAAGATACCTGGCACTGACCTTTAGCCTCCATATGTACACGCATGCGTATGGCACATGGTGATACAAAGGATAAACATGAATTTGCTCATACATGTGCATATACACCTTCATGAACATATGAACACATAATACTGTGAAGGTTACAGATGAGCCTCAGATGCAGATAGGTGTGAGGCCATGTGGAAAGGGCATGGAGTCTTCCCTGCCTCCCCTGCAAGTATGATTAGGAGTTCAGCTTTCTGGAAGGCCTTCTGCTTTTAACAGAGGCTTCATTATATATGCACAACTGATGACATCATTGGCCACTGATGACCAACACGACTTCCAGCCTTTCTTCCTTCCTCAGTGGTGTGTGTTAGGGGAAGACTCAAAATTCTAACCTTCTAATCACATGGAAATTCCTTTGGCAAGAAGCCCTTCTCTGAGGCTACCTAGGAACCCTTGGGTATCAGGGCATCATTCAGTCACTAGCACATGAAAAGAAACACCATTTGAAGACAATCCAGGTTCAGACAATTGTGTGTCAAGAAGCTGGTACAAAGACCAAATAGATATTTCCTATTATAAGACACTATACCCCAGCCATATGGATATATATATATATATATTCTCTGTCTAGATCCAAAGGCACTTATTTCTTTATCAATCTTTGGAAGATTTATTTTTAGGAACCGTCTCTTGTGATTCTGAGGTCTGGCAAGTCTGGAAGTGGATTATAGAAAACCAGCTGGCAGGAAGCTGGTGGAATTTCTTTGATATCATATGAGGACAACATTCCTTTATCTCTGGGGAACCCATCTTTGCTATAAAGGCCTTCAACTAATGAGACCAGGCTCATCTTCACTCATGAGGATTGCATGCTTATATCAAGAGTTCATAGGTCTATGAAATGTGTTCACTGTAATCCTGTAGATTCGTGTTGAGGTACCTGGATGCTCTCTCCCAGGTAGTTCACAGAGTGCTGAGCAGCAGAGCTTTTGAGTTTATCTCCATGAACTTTGTCTGGTATGAACAGCAGGAGGGAAGGCAGAGGTGGCCATGATCACCCAGCAAGATGCCTACTCCCGAAGACTGAGTTCCAACTGAGTCTCCCCAGCCAGCCTGCCTTCCCCATGCTGAGGGCAGAAGGGAGCAAGGAGATCAATATGGGTTCATTAACACTTAATTTAAGCTTCCTAAGCTAGAGCATGCCAGAAGGAGAAATGGCAGACATATTGCTTGTCCAAGGCATTAGCTGTCATTAGCCCACCCCTCACCTGTTAGGCTTGTCATATTTCTCCTAGTACTCAGCACTGTTTTGCTAATGGCCTCCACGAAAACTCCATCCTCACCTTCCCTGTGCAGAGCTCTCACAACGGGCTCCCTATCACTCTAAAGCTCACTATTTATTTCATGTCCAAGTGATTGTATTCATTTCTAAGCCATTAGATTGTGAAGAGCACTCTGGTCACCAGGGCAACCAAGAGTCTAGCGTGTCCATCACCTCTCTAGTTGAGAAGATATTTCCTTCCCTCTTGGGAGGTCTCCAGCTGTGTCTTTGAGTCCTTCCATTTATGAGGTCTTAGCATCCTTCACTTGTCTAGCTTCCATATAGCTCCATTCAGTGTTAATTTTTTTTTCTGTGTGCACAACACTGACATTCCCCAGCACAGCTGACTGAATGGTTACTGTTTGACAACCTCTGGCCTCTCACAAGCTAATGTTGTACCTACTGTACATCCCAAACCCTTCCTCTCCTCTAGTACGTTTCTTTCACTTTTGCTTTTACCACCTCCCATTCTGATGTCTAAGAATTCAGAATATTGGCCAATGTCTCCAGGAGGGGAGAAAATGCATACATCCAACTTTATAGAGTTAGACACTGCTGGAAGTGAAGTATTCTGGTAAGGTGCCTCTCAGTACTGTTGTTTGGCACTGTTGGAACATAGTTGAGTATCTGATGTCATTTTAATGCATTATTCTGGAATTGTAAATAGAACTCATGGTTTCCCACTGCAGGAACCCATCATGTCCTATTGTGGTCGTGCCACCCAAGCAATGGCAAGGGCAGGTGCTTGTCTGGAAATAGATGCATGTTTGGATGAAAGTGATTGTAGGTGCATGGTGCCTGGCCTTGGCTTGGACCTGGTATCGACCAGATGCCAAGGATACAAGTTGAAGCTTCCCAGATGCTACTCTGATTCTCTGATCCCTCTGCCCTCCTCTCAGAGATGGAGATGGGGACATCGCTTTATCAGCTGGAGAAAGTAATTACTTCACACTGCATGGATCAGGCTTGACCCTGGGCTAACCACTTGGAGTACATCCTAAGATGGATCATTGGTCTGTGCTCTCTGGCAGTAGGAGGAGGGAAGAGAGGAGGAGAGGGTAGTGCCTGAATGATCTACATTACACCTTTGAGATGTCAGTCTGTAATTTCCAAGTGGTCTGAGATTTTGTGGGAAATGGAAAGGAAAAACCATTCTCCACTCGCGTCTCCCTTGTGTTATAAAATGGAACGCATCACCCATGCTGTGCACTGTGAAGTGCTTACAGCCTCTCTAAAGGAGGCAGTAAAGTAGTACTCCTTCTATCCATCATCCTTGCCCAGACAGACCAGTGCCCAGAGTGGACACAGATAAGCTAAGCCGGCTTTCATTCCGCCTCTTCATTCCAGCCTCTGCTCTCTACAGCCAATCACTTTTTTATTCCCAAAGACAACTGCTGTCTGTTATAGCTTCATTTTGCCAGCAGCAAGAGTGGGGGGGGGGGGGGGAGAAAAAAAACACCTGAAAATTAAGAGGGCACCTAGATGAGAATCTGAACTTACACTGGAAATAAATCAGCAGCAGTACTTGTAGGAGTCTGTGATGTGGATTTTACAAGGCTTCATATTAGACACAGTATCTGAGCTATTTTGACAGAATACATTGGGAGGAATTTCCTGTTTCATGAGATGGAGGGTTTTTTTTTTCTTTTTTTTTTCTTTTCGCCTCGAGCTACAACCTCCACGTCCCTGGAGAAACCCTTCTACACAATTGGGATTATATTCAAAGTGTGGAGAACTGAGGACCATGTCTGTGACAAGACACTCACTACAGGAAGAGTTTGATTCTTATATAGGAAGAAAAATGAAAAGAAAATTAAAATCTCATTATGTAGACTGCTTTAGGGATAAGGCACTGATAGTAAATGCTTAACTGTCCAAGAAACATTAAAACCAGGCTTTCCAGCATGAGCGTCAGTGAGATTGCTTCGTTTAGGGGAAGCTGAGGACAGTGAACAATCAGTGAGCGCCAACCCAGCCTTTGCGTGAGCTCCTTCTTGTAGGAGACAGGAGCCCGTCCATCAGTGTTGCGGGGGTTTCTTAGCCCTTTATAAATTTCCTTTTTCAGACTGCTGCTTCTACTTTCATTAGTAATCTTGACATGGAGACTGCTCTGTATGAACGGGAGGCAGTTTTCTCTGTTTTCACCTTGGTATGAGTCAGGGCTTCCAGTCAGTGAAGAAACATCTCACAGAAATGGAAGAAAGGAAGGATTTATGTTGCATTCAGGGGCTGCTAGCCTGTTGTGAAGGGATGGCATGGCCCAGCAGAAAGGAGAGAGAGAGGGCTGAGAATATAAACATGTCTTCCATCCTCGGAACCTACACAGCAGAAGGAGAGAACCAACTCCTGCAAGTTGTCCTTTGACTCCTGGAGTATTCCATGTGTGCTCACATAAACACGCAAAATCAATGAATGAATGAAATAACAATTGAATATACACATGAACACGGACAGCTGCATTTGATCACTTTCCTCTTCCCCTTTTTATCGCATGTGGGCCGTCAGCCTTTGGATCCTGCCCCCCACATTCAGAACCGGCACATCTTCCCCATTTAGTTAATGCTATCTGGATTGCAGTCCCAGACACACCCAGAGGTCTGCTCTTTACTAATCTTCCTGGTCCAGTCAAGTTAGGGCCCAGGATACCTGCTTCCCCTCTAAGTGTGGGTATTCCAGAAAGCACTAAAACATAGCACCATCTTCCAGGTGGCTCAGCAATGGCGCCTCCAGCGGACTTTAGCCTTACTCTGCCTGTGGAAGGATTGGATGCTTACTCTGTGCCTGCCACAATGTCTGGTCCAAACTACACACTCAATGAACATGTAAGGATGGTAAGGGGTAGAGGGAAGAAGAGGACAATGTGAAGAAATGGCTGAGGGGAGAAAGAGGGGAAAATGTGCTTGTTTGAAGAAAGCGGATCCCTTCACATCACAGTGTGCTGGCGCATTATCTCTCTTAAAGAAAGGGACCGGATCATTTGGCATTCTTTGTCGGTAATGGACCTTCAGGTTCTTATGTCTGTGGAATTTCAAGGCCACAGAAATTCCCCTGAAACTTAGTTATTTTTGGAAGTTATAGAAAAGGTCTGTGCAGTAATGAGGCTATAGTTATAATTATACGTTAAACAATTAAGAAGGCAACCTTTTTTTTCATAGCTCACTATCAATGGAAGGATTTTTCCTGTTTTTAATCCTATCATACTATTTTAGCAAAATTTCCCTTTTTTGTTATTAAAAAAATGGAAGGTTTGTGGGCTAGAAGGATGGCTTAGTGGTTAAGAGCATGCATCGTATTTCTAAAGGACTCCAGTTTGGTTCTTAGCACTCATATCTGCCTGTAACTCCAATTCTAGGATGTCTGACACCCTCTTCTGGCCTCTGTAGGAGCCAACATATACATGAACAGACCCACAAGCAGACGCACACGCACGCGCGCGCGCGCGCGCACACACACACATACTTGAAAAAAATAAATCTTAAAAATTAAAAAATAATAAAAAACAATGAACCTTGCATTGCTAAACTCAGAAACAAAACTGTGGTTGACGGAGATACCCTCATTCCTGGAAAGAATTTGACTGAAGAATCTGTTCCTGCTTTACTCCCAGTTTCCAAACCCATCAGAAAAGCAATCACTTCTAAGGAAGACATGGCACAAAGGTCAAAAATTGGGCTTGTTACCATCACTTGGTATTGAGAACTTAAAAAAAGTAATCCCAGCAAATACATGTATTATTTACATGCAGTGAAGCACCTGCTCTTTGACAACACAGATGAATGTAGCTCATGAAATGTGGCCATTTATGTGAGGAGAATCCTAAACCACAATGTCAGGAGTTCTAGGACAACACCAAAATGCCCCCGTTACAACAGAGCCATGTCAGAAATGTCCTTTGTTTTTGATTAATTTAGTTCAAATTCATCCACATGGAATGTCACAAAGGAACCTAGAAAAGCAGCTAGCTTTTGGGGAGGCAGATTCATGGGAAAGTTTGGTCATAAATCGTATAGCCGACAACCTTGACCTTTTATTTGACATAGAGTTCAGGGAAATTCATTTTCCCACAACCAGTCATCCTAAGAAGTTTTCATTTAAGTAATAAAATAACACAATAAAATAATGCCCGCACATGCAGTATCTCCATAACTTCTTTGGGAAGCATCCTCTGTAGTGGGCGTATAATTTAATATTTTTTCATCTAATGCTTAGAGTAAAGCATGCCATCAAATTGAATTATTTGTCAGGTTTTCATCTTGTTCCTTTGATTTTGATTATCCAGCATTTTCTACATCCTACTCACTAAATTGAAGAGGGTCACAGATTTGTGTGTGTGTGTGTGTGTGTGTGTGTGTGTGTGTGAGTGTGTGTGTGTGTGTGCTGAAATGAAATGTAACCTTGACATGGAAGGGACAGGAAAGACTTTTTATGAAAAAGATTTGATTTCTATAAAAATGAACAAGTGCTTTTTTGATATGTCAGCCAGAATAGATGCTGTTACCAGATAGGAAACCTAGTCTATTTAAAAATCTATTAGCACATTTTTAAGTGTACAATACAGGGTTGTTGAATCCAGGTGCTGTATCAGGTCATTTTCTAGTTTCTATGACCAAATCCGTAGCAAGAAATAAGCTAAAGGAGGAAGCGTTTATTCCGCTTCCAGTTCTGGGGGTGCGGTCCTTGATGTCAGGCAAGGCAGCAGGGACAGGAGGGGCCCGTTGTATCGTACTGCTGCCAGGAAGTAGAGAGGAGCCAGGAAATGGAGCTAGGTTACAAAACCTCAAGGCTTGCCCTGAGTGACCCACTTCCTCTCCTTAGGCTCTACCTCCTAAAGGCTCCACAGCTTTCCTAGACAGTGATGGACCTGTGGAGAACTTTCCACATTCAAGCCACCCTTACAGGAGCCATGCTGGACAGTGGGGTCCTGAACTAATCAGCGGGGCATAGCTGAGGTGTCCACTACAGCTTCTGATTGCCCTGTCTCCAGTTTTCAAATATATGTATAGTGTGTGTGTGTGTGTGTGTGTGTGTGTGTGTGTGTGTGAGAGAGAGAGAGAGAGAGAGAGAGAGAGAGAGAGAGAGAGAGAGAGTGAGAGAGAGAGAGCATCCTTCTTGCCAGTGTGTTCTCAGTTCTCAGGGACAGTGACAAGCCTTGAGAGGGCTGGCTACTTCTGAGCCTTCACCTCCATATCACCTACTAACCTGGGATCTGGGAGTCGCTACTCAGCTTGTCCATGGCTGTGACAAAAGAGCCGAGAACATCCTTTTAAAGGAGGGAAGGTTTATTCTAGCTACGAGTGCAGGACTTTCAGGCCCTGGCTGGCTGATTCTGTTTCTTTGACTTGAGGTGGGGAAGGGCATCATGACAGAGAAGGTGTGGTCATCAGGGTAGCTAGAAGGTAGAGAGTAGAGAGAGAGAGGAGGGAGGGGACACACACACACACACACACACACACACACAGAGAGAGACAGAGACAGAGACAGAGAGAGAGAGACAGAGAGACAGAGAGAGAGAACCTTCAGGGCTGAGGAGATGCCCAGTTGATGAAGTACTTGAATCATGAACAAGAAGACCTGATTTCAGCACCCACATAAGTAAGGCAGGTGCAGCGGCGGTTGCAGCACCAATGTTGGGAAATAGGAGTCAGCTGGATCCATGGGCCTCACTGGTCATCCAGCCCAGCACACTGGCTGAGATCCAGACCCGCGAGAGACTTTATATATACACAGATGCACTCTACAGAGGCATACCTCCAAGGACCCACCTTCTATAACCAGGCCCCACTTCCTAATAGCTACGAGCTGTCCCTTGGTTCACCCTAGGTGAAGCCAGCATCCTCCTCTTCCAATTACCTCTCAATAGTGCCACCTGCTGGAGACCAGGTTTTTCATATGTGAACTGGGAAACACTTCTCATGGAAGCATTGGCCCAGGACTGCATTTCACTACTCTAAGGCAGATAAACAGGTAGACTCTGCTGAATGCCTAGGATTGGTCCTGAAGCGCTGTGGGTGTCACCTCCCATCTCCTCTGGGTGAATCCACTGTAATACAGGGCGTCACTGGGGAATGGACAGACCCAGGAAATCAGCTCCATGAAATAGACGCATTTTTATTTGTTAGGGTTTTTTATTGTAAGGGACAGAACCTCAATCCAACAAGGTTAAATAGAATAGAAATTAGTGTCAGGAACGGAGAGGGCGAGGGTGTCACATTATAGGAAACAGGCTTCAGGAACACCTGTATTGAACTGCTCAGTTGTTGTGATCAGAGTTGTCTCTTCCTCCCCCCTCTCTTTTTCTCCCCCTCACTTCTTTCTCCACCTCCTTTTCAGTGCCTTGCATAGTTGCAGGGACTTTATGTACAATATAAGCGTGATTGCTCACGGTAACTTAAAAATCCCACATGCAAACATTTCACTCCCTCTGCAGCTCTAGAGACGCATCGGAAAGGTCAGGAAATGTCTGGGATGCAACTGGGGAGTCAGTCATGGGTCATCTTGTGGGTTGGTTTGCTATCATGAATTGATTCTTGCTAGAACATGATAGTCCTTTTAAAGAAAAAAATAGCTGTTCTTGGCGAGGGTAGTTGGGGAGACTTTATTCAGGGGGAGAGCCTCTTAACAGGGTGTAGGGGCACTGAAGTGGGTTTGGCAGTTGAGGAGAGGCATTGGACTCAACTCTAAATACACCAGGAAAAGTGGGGTTTCCCAGTCAGGGAGCAGAGTGGTGGGCAGTGTCAGTAGTTGGAAAATGACTAAGAGAAAGCATCATCCATGAGGGGTTACTCAGCTAACCTGATCTAAGAGGGCCCTCACTAACACAGTGAAACCTGAGTGGTGGGTGTCATGGTGTCCTATTAGGAGTTTCTATTGCTGTGACAAAACATCATGACCCAAAGCAACTTGGGGAAGAAAGAGCTGATTTCACTAGGTCATCATAGTCCATCATTGCAGGAAGTCAGGGCAGGACCTAGAGCAGAGACCAGGACCGGTGACCGGTGCTGCTTACTGGCTTGCTCCCCATGGCTTGTTCCGCCTATTTTCTTATATAACCCATGACCACCTGCCCAGGGGAGGCCCCTCCCACAGTGATCTGGGTCCACCCTCATCAATCATTAATCAAGAAAACGTCTCACAGAATTGCCAACAATCTGATGGGGACATTTTCTCAACGGAAGCTCTCTTTCTCCAAATGACTGTAGCTTGTGTCATGTTGACAAAACCAAACAACCAAACAACAAACAAAACAACGAACAAAACTATCCCCCCTCCATCCCCCCCAAACAACAAACAAAACAACGAACAACTAGCCCTCCTCCATCTCCCCCCAAAAAACCCAGCTGGCCAGCACACCTGGGGAAGAGGATTCAGAAGAGTCTCCTGAGTGGTGAAGCAGGAGCAGAGACTTCATCCGTTCCCCCCAATGTATGCCCCCCCAGAAGAGACGGAGCCCTGTGGACAAGTATGAACAAGCATATGGGGCCATGGTGAGGACTGTTCAGAGTGAGATTTGGAGACGTGATCTCATCCAAACAAAACACACAGGTGACACACAGCAGGAGAAGCTAACTGGTGCAAGGGTCATTTAAAACCAGTGTTTCCCTTGGGGCTGCAGAGAGGACTCAGTGCTTAACAGAATATGCTGCTCTTGCAGATGACCCAAGCTCAGTTCCCAGAACCCCGGTAGCACTGCTCACAACCACCTCTTAACTCCATCTCCAGGGGAACTGACACCCTCTTCTGGCCTCCACAGGCAGCTGCACTCACATGTACATACCCACAAACAGATACAGACATACCCACACATAATTTTTTAAAAAGGAAAATAAACATTAAAAATTAAAATTAATCCTTCTTAATATCCACAAAGATGTACATGCTTCAATTGGCTTTGAGAAGTAGGATTTCCAAATTTTCACTGAGTTTTCAGAGGTGTGAACACAGAGGCTTTAGTTCATCTTTTTAATACATGTTTAGTATTGCCTACATTGAGTGATGTCCTCAACATTAGAGGACCCACAGAGAGCTGCTGAGATTGCTATTTTTATGTGTGGTATGTGGTGCTGGTGGTGAAGTGCAGGGCCTTGTGGATGTTAGGCAAGCACTCTGCCACTGAGTTACATCATTGGTCCATTTTTGTGATCCATAATTACAGGATAAGGTTTACATCTTTGTGGTCTCAGCAGTTAAGAGCATGTACTGCTCTTACAAAAGACCTGACTTTGGCCCTCGGCACCAATGTTGGGAGACTCACAACTGGTTGTAACTCCAGGATCTGATGCTGTATTCTGTCTTCTGCAGGCACATACACACAGCTCCACATATTCACATAAACACATTTATGGACATACAAATGTTTAAAATTAAGATTATTCCTTGAGATTTACATGCAATGTATTTTGATCATATTCACCCTCCTTTCTCCAACTCTTTCCAAATCCACATGACTCCCTTAATACCAACTTGGTTTGTTTGTTTTTCCTCATCAAGGCTGATTTGTGCTGCCAATTCTTGGATATGTGGTTTTCCATTGGAGCATGGCTGACTTCTCAGGGGCTACACTATCAGAGAAAACTGACTTGACCCCCCCTTCCTCTCCCTGCAGCTAAGAACTGACAATAACTCCTTAACTGGGGGGAGACTTTAAAAATGATTTGTAGCATTGATGGGGAACACCCCCCTCCCCACATTCTTATTTGTAATGTAAATCACATGTTTGTGATTTCAGTCCAATCTAATCAACATAAAGTTGAGTAATCTGCCTGTGTGTGTGTGTGTGTGTGTGTGTGTGTGTGTGTGTGTGTGTGTGTACTACAAGTTGTATATATGTGCAGGCATTTATACACATGTGTACATGTACACGTGGAAGCCAGAGGACAACCTTACCTGTTTTTCCCCCAGCATCATCTACCTGGATGTGGGACAAGGCTTCTCACCGGCCAGCCCGCCCGCCCTGGAGATGCTCCTGTCTGTCTCTCCAGCCCGGGGATTATAAGTACTCACCACCACTCCCAGCTGTGTCTTAAGTGACTGCTGGGGGCTAGGTCTTTGTGCTTCTTAGGCAAGCACTTTACCAGCTGAGTTTTCACCCAAGCTCTTCTCCTGGAGTGGTCTTCCTTTCCTCAAAATGCTTCTATTGTAGTGCTTGTGACAGAGATAAAAGTTGACTCACACACCAGCCATGCCAGGGGACACACTGGTGACTAGACTTGTTCTGACAAAGCCCCTGGCTGGGCACTGTGCTGCTAGTAGTTTATTGTCGTGTTTCTCGGAATCTTCAGGACAAACTTGCTGTGTTGGTACCATTGGCTGTTAACTCACTTCACAGATGGAGAAGCTGGGGCTTCTGTTCTGTCTTGGGATTCTCATTGTGGGAAGTGCTTCAGAGTCCTGTGTTATAGGGCTGGGTCTTGAATTCTGTCCCCAGTACCCATGTGAGAAGCTGGGTGTAATGGTGTGTGTCTATAATCCCAGGACTTAGGAGGCAGAGACAAGCACATCCCTAAGGCATGCTGGCCACTACTCAAGCAGAGTTAGTGAGATCCAGGCCCTCTGAGACCTTGTCTTAAAAAAAAAAGAGGGGGAGGGGAGAGTGATTGAAGAAGATAGTCTGAGATCCCGAGGAAGATAACGAGAAATTGACCTCTGGCCTCTACACGCACATAAACAAATGTGAGCATGTACACACACACACACACACACACACACACACACACACACACACACACACCCCACAAGCAGATTACTCAACTTTATGGTGAGTAGATTGGACTGAAATCAAGCATGGGTGTGCACATAAACAGACACACAGACACACAGACACACACACACACACATACTTCTGGATAAAAAAAATATATCCATCTTAGTTATAGGTAGGAACACAGCCTTTCTTCCCCACCTGAGACACAAAGTCCCCCTCTGAGAGCCAACAGATGGACAAGCTCACTGTCAAGTTCCTGACCTCCACAGAGTGGACAGATGAGGTCATCTGAAACATTCTCAGTGAAAGGTTTAAGAACAGAACCAGCAGGCCCAAGCCAGGGAACAAGAGAGGATCAATGCTTCATGAATGCAGTCATGGGGCTCTGTCCAAAGGTGGGACACAGTGGACAGGGGACTGAGGACTGGCTAGATCACAAGGTAGTATTCAGGAGGTTGCCATCCTGGGAAAGCAACATCTGATGTCAAACTTGCCCAAGATCATAGACCTCAGCAAGGTTGGCCTCAGTGTCTCAGTCACAGCCTGGCAAACCTGGGCTGCTAATTCTCTGCAGTGTCTTTTCATGGGCAACCCTGCAGGGACAACTGTGCTAAGATCTTTTCAGGCCTCGCCAGCCTTGAGGTCCCGAAGTTCAGCTTCTTGTAACACATTGTGCATCTGCCACAGCCTCTGTTCCCTGCTGGCCTTTTGGAGATGGCTGGGGCCACCGTGGTGCTGCAGTTGACATGGCAACTGGGCCAGGTATGAGCTCACATACACAGCGTTTATTGCTCAAGGTGTTAAAAAACAAATCACATCTTTAAAAGGTCAATGTGGTTGGGACTAACTATGTGAGCATGGAAACACAAGGGCTGGGGTGAGCTGGTTCATTATTCTTGGAATTGGAGAAGTCCTATGGCCTCATTGCAGAGTGCTGGGAGCACAGAATGAGAAGCAAAATCACCTGCGATGCCGCAGTGGGCAACCCTCCATGCTGTGTGCATCCCTCCGGGAAAGGAGCACTCATGCTCCATGTCTGCTTGCATGTTTCATCGTTCATTTTCTCTCTTCTCCCTCACTGAACTGCATTAAGCATGAATGATGCTTTGTACTCTGTCTTTGGCCTCTCATCCCCAAATCCACATGCACGGGGAGTTAGTCACAGATTTACTAGAATCAAGAGATGCGGCCTTTAGGGAACCAACTTGACATGATTTTGAATCACCATATACACATACCTCTGGATGTGGCCATGAGGGTGTTTCCAGGTCTAACTGAGGAATGTGGGTGGTGCCATCCATGGTCTGGGGTCTGAATAAAAAACAAAGTGAGCTGATCACCCAAATTCATCTCTCTGCTTCCCTACTATGGTGTAATGTGAGCAGCCTTATACCATTGCTGCCATGCCTCCTTCCCTGTTATGACAGACTGTGTCCTCAAACTGTGAGCTGTGAGCCAGCACAAGCCCTCCCTCCCTCTCCGCCTCAAGTTGCTTTGGTCATGGATTTTGTCACGGCAGTGAGAAAAGCAGCTCCCACAGGAGGTGGTGATGTTACAGTGACTGCTCTCTTATCTACAGAATTAGTGTCCTCAGAAGATGCTCTGGCCCTTTCTGCTGTGGGACAGCATATAGAAGGCACCATTTCTGGAGAACAGGTCCTCACCGCACACTGAATCGGTAGACAGTTTCATCTTGGACTTCCCAACATCTAGGACTCTGAGCAATCTGTTTCTACTGTGTGTAAATTGCCCAGACTCTGATATTTTCATATAGCATCCTGAACAAGTGAAAGGCTGTGTCTGACATGGCTTTAGGAGGAAGACATTGCTCTTGTTGGGACAGCCAGCTCAAAAACCTAGATATACTTGGATCATTATGAGAATTACTATAAGATACTGATGTCACCTACCACTAGAAGATTTTTCTGTGTCTTTGTGTGTAGCCTGCTAATACATGTTGGGGGAAACAAAGGTATACTGCAGTTGGTAGCTGTGGTAGTTGTCTTTGTCAACTTGACATGATCTAGAATTCCCTGGGAAGAGAGATGTCTCAATGAGGTGCTCTCTAGACATCTAGAACAGGCAGGCCTGTGGACATCTGGGGGGATTGTCTTGATTATGTTCACTTTGGGGGTGCCTTTCCTTAGTCTGGGTTCTGGACTGCGTAAGAGTGGAGCTGAGCACAGGAAGCATGCATCCATCCTCTCTGCTGTTGGCTGTGGCTGTGATGTGAACAGCTGCTTTACCTTCCTCTCACCCTGACCTCCCTACAGTGACAGACTGTAACTTGCAATCAGGAACTAAAATAAACCTTTATTTTTTTTTTCCTCTCAAGTTGCCTTTTTTCAGAGTATTTTCTCACAGCCACAGAAATGAAACTAGTACAGTAGCCCAGTTGGTCGGGTTCTTGGCTGCTGTGCATATAATCCAGTTCTTGATCACCAGCATTGAATAAAACAAACACAAAACCCAAAGCCACACTACAGTCATCCTAGCCGTAGGGGAAGACACCAGTGTGGTAATGTTATTGGGTGTGTGTGTGTGTGGGTGTGTGGGTGTGTGTGCTCTTTTCTGAATAAGGTCCCCTCAGTGCCCAGGAGAGGACAGAGGGGAGTCAGGCCGCAGGAGAAAAGTCTGCTGCCCCACCACGGCTCTGCTGCTTCTTCTCCATCATCTCTCTGTGATCCTGACCTTCTGTGGGTGGCCTACTGTGTGAGAATGTCCCCACCATGGTTTCCTGCTTTCCCTGAGTCATGGGGCCCAGGTGCTTCTTCCTTGCTGGGCTCTTAGTCTTGTGAGTCCATCCCCACTGCCAGTGTGTCCTCACTAGCCCATGGGACCACTCTGTCCCCACTGCCAGTGTGTCCTCTCCAGCCCATGGGACCACTCTGTCCCCACTGTCAGTGTGTCCTCTCCAGCCCATGGGACCACTCTGTCTTAGATGCAGTGAGCCATGTACGCAGCACCATCACCAGCACAATAGGAGTGATCCACAGGGGCTTCAAGTCCAGGGAGAGCCTCCCAAAGAAACACCATGAATTCAGAAGACAATAGAAGACAATATTCTAGAGGGGAAGGAGATGATTCTTTGAGATAACACAGCAGGTGAAGCAACTATGTGTGGGGTCTGAATATGATTCACCTAGGAACAGGGATGTATGACTGCTTTCTGTGAAAAACATCTACAAATATGTGCCCATCACAAAAGGAGAAAGTTAAAACTGAATTTATAGTGTAACAATCAAGAAAGATGCAGCTATTTTAGGCAAATAGTTGAGGGTTATGAACAGACTTTTGGCACCTGGCCAAGTTCCTTCTGACAGGGCTGTTTTTGTTTGTTTTGTTTTAGTTTTCTGAGTCAATTAGCTTAAAAGCCCAGGGGAAGACAACCATAGCCCCACTCTCCATTGGAAGGCACCCATAGGCTCAAATCCAAGCCACAGGAGAACTCCTGAAACCTGAGGCTTCCATGCTTCAAGTCATCTGCTTTGTCAGAAGCCAACTGTAGTTAAAAGGTGGACTCTGTGTGTGTGTGTGTGTGTGTGTGTGTGTGTGTACGTGTGTGTCCAGGTATGTGTGCAAAAGTGTTCTTCCTCATCCACTCTACACTTTGATTTTTGAGGCAGGGTCTCTCACTGACCAGGATCTCCTCAAGTAGGCTGGGCTGGCTGGCCAGCAAGCCCTGGGGATCTGCCTGCCTCTGCTTCCCCAGCTCTGGGATTACAAATGTGTTCTGCAATATCCAGGTTTTTCTGTGAGTGTCAGGGACCAAACTTGGATCTTCATGTTTGTGTGGCAAAGCACTTTACCAAAGGAGCCACTCCTCAGTCCCAGGAGTTGATTTCCAGCGAATGTAGACCATGGTGTCACCTTTGTCTTGGATGTTTAAAAATAGACCAGGAAATGCTCCTCTGTGTCTCAGATGCACTGTAGTTGACTGAAGAAGGCAGTTACCCAGATGGCTTTAAATCTGAGAAAACGAAAGTCAACCAAAGTGAGTTTGGACTGGATCCTGGCACACCCCCTCCTTTTCAGTTCATCCAAGGGCACCCCTAAGTTCAACAAGGTTCCCAGGGACTAGCTAAGACAAGCTCCCACCCCACCCAAGGCTGCCACCACAGACTGAATGTTCAGGAGTTCAGGCCTCTGTCACTATTTTTATGTTTCTCTGTCTGAACTGTGAATCTGCTCACCATTCACGTCAGGGTATTTTTACTCAAGGGCTGTGGATCAAGGCTGTTGGTTGTTATTTTTTTTTCTCTAACCCTTTTAGGTATTTTAGGTGTCTAGATGTTTGTGTTCTCTGCTGCCCCCTGTTGCTCTTGACTGAGAACAGCTGGGTTTCCTCTGAAGGCAATTCTTAAAATAACAGGGACTGAAGGTCTTTCAGGAAAGGAGGACATTGGGTTCCTGGCTGTGACTGGCCAGTGACACTGGCTTTAAATGAGAGTTGAGCTAAACAGGGACCAGCAGACACAGGACGTCCAGGGCTCATGGACACCCAAAGGAGGAAGTGGACAGTTGCGAGCCCCTCTCCTGTTGCTGGGTTCTGCCGTTTTGGGGTTCCAGTGTCTGGTTACCTTCAGTTATGCAGATATCCTCTTATTTCCCCAATGTCCAAGGTCTTGAACTAGAACCTGGAGCTTGCAGGGTGGAGGGAGTGTAGGGGCACAGTGAATGGGGAGTGTTCTGAGTTCTAGGGTGTCTTGGTTTCTTTTTTGTCTCTGTGGTGAAACGCTCTGTCAGAAGTAACTCAGGCAAAGAAGGCTTACACTTCAAGGTATCATTCATCAGGTGGAGTTTGAAGCAGCTGGTCAAACTGTTTCCACAACTGTATCCACAGGAAGTAGCGAACAATGAACTCACCCAGCTGCTCAGCTTCCCTTCTCCATTTATATAGCCCAGGATCCCTGCAGGGAATGACACTACCCACAGAGGGCCAGTCTTCTCACCTTCTCACCTTAACTTAGTAAGGTAATCCCCACAAGCGAGCTCAGAGACCCATCTCCAGGGTGACTCTAGTCTGGCAGGTTGACAACACTATCACATGGAGTTAGACTATTTCTCCAACCAGAAGCCTCAACTCTTAGCATCAGTGTGACGTGAAAACATCACTCAGCCACCTCCCACCCCCCAGTATCTGTGAGATTTGAACTCTGGTAGGACCCAATTCCAGGTTTGGGTGAGAAGAATCACATGATGACACTGTGCACAGCATGTCTATCCTTCGTCTTTTTCAGTCTTTACCACACACTTGTGAGCCACTCTC
>CABHPH010133005.1:0-24749 GCA_902168325.1 Peromyscus nudipes
GCCACCACCGCCCAGCTCCTCCTCAAAATTTAAACCACCTCCATTACTATTACCCTACTCCTTGCTTGTCTTCCCTTCTTAGTTTTCAGAAATGCCTCACAGACTTTCTTTAAAAGATTTATTGATTATGTATACAGTATTCTTCCTGCAGGTATGCCTACAGACCAGAAGAGAGCATCAGATCTCAGAATATATGATTGTGGGCCACCATGTGGTTGCTGAGAATTGAACTCAGGACCTCTGGAAGAGCAACCAGTGCTCTTAACCTCTGAGCCATCTCTCCAGCTCCATCCTTATAGACTCTGTTTTATTTATTTGACTTGCTTTCCCTGGATGGAATATCATCTTCACAGAAGTTGTAACATTTACTTATGTTGTCTTCTAGGTGCTATTCCAAAACCTACAGCAGTACTTGATTTGTAAAGATATATGTGCGAGATAGGAAAGGAATGGATATGTAAAGGAATGTGCACAGTGAAGTCTTTACTCTCAAATAAGTCAAACCTCTTATTTTAATGATTTCGCATGTAGGGGCTGTGTGAATCCAAGTGCCCAGTTAAAAATGTCACACCACAGGGCTGGAGAGATAGCTGAGTGGTTAAGGAATCGCTTACAACAGCCTATGCCTCTAGTCCCAGGGCACATTTTATTCGGTCTGGTCACTGTGGGTTCTAGCACACAGTGGCATGCACATACATACACATAAATAAAAGTAAATCTTAAAAACAAACAAACAAACAGATAAATAAATAAATAAATGTCGCACTTCCCCTAAGAGTTTCCCTATCACTTATATTAAAGATAATCTCTCTATTTCTTAAAGCACTAACACTTCTATGTTTTTTCTAATGGCATTAACATATTAAATCATGTGATAATTATATGTGATCTTTCAGATTGGATAATATCTAAGTTTCTTAAATGTAGACACCCTCTATATTTCTATATTCTTTGTCAATGGCATGCAATAAATAGCCTTAAAAATAAATTATTGCCAAAACTAATATTGCCAAAACAAAGGAGATTACGCATAGTACTATTTACCTGGTTGTTAAGGATGTTCAAGTTTAATCATACAAAGAAAAAGAAAAAAAAAACAGACCACCTGTTGTCGGCACATTGATTCTTGTTTTCAAAAGGAAGTGACTATGTAAACAATATTTATATCTTTACAGATCATAAATGCTGCACTTGCTTTGGCATCAAGACCCAAGAGTCAAGTGGTCAAAAACACCATGGAAATGTATAAGCGCACATGGGAACATTACATCCATGTTCTCACTGAAGCAGTGGATGACATCACCAGCATCGATGACTTCCTAGCTGTATCTGGTAAGTTACTTTTTTGGCCTTTTAATTCATACACATAGTATTGTCAATATTCTTTTTACAATTACCTGTGTTGGTGTGTTGGTATGTTCATGTGTACCTGCACATGCCATGGTACATATGTAGTGATCAGAAGATAACTTTCTTCTCTCCTTGCACCATATGAGTTCTAAGAATCAAACTCAAATCTTCAGGGTTGGTGGGGGGGGTGCCTTCACCCACTGTGCCATCTCATCAGGTACTGACGTTAACCATGACTATAATCAATTTGCACAATCTAAAGGATCTTTATTCTTGAGTATCTGAAGGTGGGGTGCGGCTATACACTAGTGGCGTAAGAGTCATTGGTGGTCTGTCTGATATTATGAATTTCATTCCTGGTGTCTTCTCAGGTCTCAACTGTCTCTGTGCCTTTAAAAGTTACTTCTGTACATAATCACAGCATAATGGGAAGTCTTAGGCATTTCTTGTCTTTAACAAATTCACATGTCTCAATATTTAAAATTCTTAATTACCTAAAAATTACACTTTTAAAACTCTTGATTTTCTTATACTTGATTTCACTTCACTCAGGAAAATAAACACACACACACACACACACACACACACACGCACACACACACACACGAGAGAGAGAGAGAGAGAGAGAGAGAGAGAGAGAGAGAGAGAGAGAGAGAGAGACGGAGACAGAGAGAGACAGAGAGAAGGAGAGAGAGAGAAAAATATAATATGGTAATTCAGCTCCCAATATGGGTATTTGATATTTATAATCTAAGGAAGCTAAGAAACAATGTAAACATCTATGTCAGCAGCAGATGGTGGATTTCACATTCGATATGAAGTCCAGAGGAATCTCTCATGCAGGCTAGAATGGGATCCCGCTAGAGTGGACACAGGCTCACAAGGACTCTTCCTTGGACGTGTGACTTAGATTTTGATTATTCTATTGTCAGAGCAAATAGCTACATTATTTTTTGTCATTTTCCTTACCTTAAAAGTAGCCTATTTAAAGTAAATGATATATTTTCTTATTTAGTTTTCATGAGGGGACAATCTTAGAATATGGTACCATTCCTTTGTAATAAAGCACACATCCTCATGAATGTATAATATCAGCTTATTAAGGTCTTCTGACAGAATTTATACTGTTTTGGGGAATTTGTGGCTTTTGCATATCCTACTGCATCATCCTAAGCAATTATACCAGAAATATGATGCATTTTAATGCTGTATTAATTATAAGACTATTTTATAATCACTTTAAATAACTTTATTTTTATTGAATTAAAAACTTGAAAATACAGAAAATGTATTTGAGAAAAGATTAATAGCTCCTAATCTGGCTGGTACAACTAACTCCTAAAAGAACAATTTTATTGTTATAATTGTATTTTATAATTCTTGTGTCACACACACACACATACACATATATATATATATACATATGCACATATATATCCTACTAATTACAGAACAGAACTTCATCCCTTGCCCTCTCCTAAACCAATCAGCAGAAAAAGAATGAAACTTCTATTATTACTTTAGAATGGTGACATAATTGATAAGGAACTGGGGCCCAGCACAGGATGATAGCATGAATCAGTAACACTTGTTGATTTTTATAGCGGAAATACTCTCACAGGGACAGGTTTGAGCCACCAGTGTGCTGTCACTGAGATGAGAAGATAAGACATGCATAGAAGGAGTTCTTACCAGCAGCTATAAACAGAGTCTAGAAAGTTCCTCAGCTTAGTCCTCCACATAAGTCAACCTTTATGGCTGGTCACTTACCATGTGAACAAAATGAGAATTTCATTAGCAAAAAGAAGACAAAGAAGAAGAGGAAGAGAGTAAGTGGTTGTTGAACAAATGACCGAACAATTTTGCTTAAAACACTCTACAGTTTCCACAGATGTGCCATGCCTTGGTCTTCCTAAGTCTGTATGCTTTGGTTTCACCTGGACTCCAGGGATTCTTCTTGGGACATCAAACATTTTCAATTCGTGTTTCCATAGATGCTATCCCTAGTCAAATTGGGGGGAAAGAATATAGCTGGTTATAGACATCCTCTTAGCAAAAGCAGGAAGTCAGAGGTAGAAGGTCTCAGGCTAAGTGATAGATGAGTCTGTGCTTTCAGATGGCCCATTGTGGTTCACAAAGGTGAAATGTTGGTAGTCACCCTTAGGCAGGGTGTTTTCAGGACAGACTTCTTAGAATTCACAGGTGTGTTCAATAGTGAGAGCGTTCCCTGATGATCGTTTAATATATGTGTTTGCATCCAGACTCTAATTCACCTACTTATCAAGTAGACCAATTAACAAATAGCCCATAAAGGACTTGAGTTGTGAGTGATCACCTGGTAAAAACCAGGCTCCTGAATTTGAAGGGAACTTCTGTGGAGTTTCCAGCATTTCAGGGTCTATGTTGTTTATAAACTGATGAGAGAAGATGAAATTTGAGAAACTTTTTTTTATTACTAGACTATCCTATCATCTGAAAATTTTAATATTAGAATATGAGTTACCCATGTAGGAAAAACAACTTTCAATAGAAGAGTTATGGAAGGATGACTTGCAAGAGAGCTGAGACAATGTAATTATTGGGAAGAAGGGTGTGCAAGAGGAATTGGGGAGTGAATTGAAGGGAGTCTACAAGCTTCTGGGGAAGCCAACTGAGAGGAGTCTACAGGCTTCTGAAACAGACTCCACTTATTAACTAAACATGGATGTTTCTTTATTGTCATATGTGTTCTGCAAAATAACAGCATATTGACTTAGGAGTAGAACTGGAAGGAACTTGAAGATCTCTTTGACCTCATGTCTACATAGCCCTTAAATATGTCCAGTTTTATCCATATACAGTTCCATTACTTAATTTCAAGTCTCCATCCCTTACTTGTCCTTGGAAGCTCTAACTATGCATTTGCTAAGTAAATAGTAGCATTCATTTTCTTTTAAAATTCTGTGTGTCAACATTAATTTTTCAGTGTCTATATCTTATCCTTTGTTAGATGTGTTAAGTTCTGGAATTAATGGCTTGAAAAATTTTCATACCATGAAAAGTAACACTTCTCATTAATCATCACAGGACCCTGTGACCCTGACACAGCAATACAAAGATAACTCGATACTGTCATCAAAAACGCACTAAAAACAGCCTTTTTGTTTATGACATCATTATTGTCATGACCTTTGGCTTCTACAAAGTTGTAATCTAAATCATTTGACAAAGGAAAATTAAAATAAATAGATTTTCCATGTCTCTTCATAAATTAATTTCAAATAATCACGTTATTGTTAGCTGAATCAAAATGTTGAATCAGCTGCCTATAAAACACTTCTACTGGATGTGCCTCCCCATGAGAGGCCTTGCCTTCTTGTGAGGGGGAATGGGAGGTTGGTTGGGGGGAGGCTGGGGGAGAGGAGGGAAGTGGGGGTCTCTGATTGGTATGCAAAATGAAAAAAAAATTCTTAATAAAATAAATGAAAAAAAACACTTCTAAATCTTAATGTAGTAGTTGAGAGGTAGGATATCTAAGTGAAACTTCCATTGGTTAAAGGCATTAAATGCTTTAATATAGATATCTCTGAAATACGTAAGATTTTAAAGTCATAATCTATAAAGCCCTAAACAAGACAGCTATATCCCACTCCTCGTCCTGCAAGACTCAGAGAACAGTGCCAAAGAATGGGAAGAAAGAATGTAAGATCCATGTTGGTATAAGGTAGCAGTAACTTTTGGACACTGCAGGGTACCTACACATATGATCTCACAGAGGCTATGTTAACACCACAAGACCTGCATAATATCACACCAGACCAAAGTCTCAGCATGCAGCTGGGGAGCACACATTTCTTACACTAGCTAAGGAGCTATTGGCAATTGATGGCTGCTGGAAGAGAAAAAGTCAGTGTTCTTTAAGGGTGTGTCCTGTGGTAGACAAACTACACTTCAGTTGATGGCCACATATCCAAGATCATCTGAGCAGCATGAATAAGACTTGATGGGTTTTAAGAAATTGAGGACACAAAGTTGGGTAGGTAAGGAAGGGATTGTAGATTGCAAAGAGTTTGGGGGAGGATCAAAATACATTGTATAAAATTCTCCTATAAGCGTATATGAGCAAACAAAAGAGAATAAATTTGATAAAATTGAGTTGAGTTTTTACTGTGTATAATAAGGCAGTCTTCTATGGAATGGAAGAGGAAAGGAAAACCACAAAACTCTTGTTTCAGGAAACTCACAATTTAATGTATCGATCTTCTTCCAAAAGTATTATAATCATTGAAATAAAAATCTATATAAGTAACACTGTTTCAATGTCAGACTATTGGGGGAAATGTTTAAAAGTAAGCTGTTTATTGAATTTTTGAAATGAATCCTAAAAAACTGGAGAAACACACCAATTAAGAAATCTGTGGAAGGAGCTATTTGGTCTGAAGGACACAAGTCACTAATTTGAGAGATGCATGGGATCTATCTGTATATTTAGAGCCTTGAACTTTTAAAAAATGTTTTACTTTTTAGATCATAATTACATTTTTATCATTTTTCTCCTTCCTTTTCATCCTTCTAAATCTTCCTATATATCACTCCTGCTCTTTTTCAAATCCAAGGCCTCTTTTTCCATAGATTGTTTTATATGGATATGTGTGTGTGTGTTTGTGTGTGTGTATATGCATGTGCATGTGTGTATTCTAAAATACATAAATATAACATGCTCAGTCTGTATAATGTTACTTGTATGCATGTATCAGGGCTGATCATTTGGTGTCGGGTAACAAATTGGTGTCCTCTTCCCTAGGGAAGACTTTCTCCCACTCTCAGCGTTCCTTTATTTCCTATAGTTCTTTGTACAGGACTGAGGCCTCATGGGATATCCTAAGTTCACTTTAGTATGTTTATTGTTAATGTCTATATTCAGCTCATGCTTAGGCAATCATATCCTTGAGACTTCGTATGTTACCTGGTGACACCATCAAAAGCAAACTCCATGGTTTTCTGTCCATAAAAATCTTTCTTCCTCAGCTTCTGAAAGTTTTTGTTAGTCCTGGGTGCAAGAGTTGCTTTGTAGATGTATCCTTGGGACTGTGCTCCATAACTCTGCATTTTTCTTGGTTGTGATTTTCTAAATGATTTCCATCTTTTGCAAAGAGAAGCTTTCTTAATGAGGTGTGAGGACTACATTTATCTGAAAATGTAAGGGCAAATATTTAGAATTTAGCTTAGGGAATTTCTGTATTAGTTTAAGTGGTGATTTTAAAAGGTCCTCCTCCAAGATATATGACTTCACTAGTGCTGTGTAGTTGGCTAGTTTTCTAGTACAAGGCATGATTTCCCTCTTGTTCATTGGGTCTTAAGTCCAATTAGAAAGCTGTTGGTTTCAGCCAAGGTATATGTACCACTACTGCTTCCTTATAGTTAAAAATGTCATGCTGGTCTTGTGTTTCATAAGCATTGTAACTAGGTGGGATTGTCCGTTGTTTCCCCCATCTGATTTTTAAGTGCAAAATTTAAAAGCCAGAAGAGCCTGGAGCAATGCATTCAACATCCTAAAACACCATGATGTCCAGCCTAGACTAATATACCTGGCAAAATTATGCATCACAGTTGAAGGACAAAGGAAAACTTTCCAGGATGTAAACAGCATAAAAATATTATCGAACAAACCAAGCCTAAAGAAAATGCAAAAAGTAATATATTGGGCTGAAGAGATTAATGAATATAGTCATGGGATCCTTGAACTATTGAAAGAAAAAAATGCCATCTAAGATTTTTAAATAATAGCATGGTAGACTACATCAATATTTGAATACTAAATCCAGAAGCCTAAGATATTCCTGTTGAAAATGGTGATGTCCTGCTAAACATGGTTCTCAGAAGTGAAAGTGAAGCTACCCAATATAACACATGGGCTATAATCTTGTACAAGATGGATAGTATACCTTACTTTTTTTCTACTCCTATGTCTAAAAAGTTGAAGAACATGACTGGCACATAATAGTACAGAAATCAGAAGGTGAGGGTCACCTTGCTGAAGGAATCCTATCTCAGGCTAAAATAAACCAGGTCTCTATATACTAAAAATAGAAACTCTCCTTAGAGCCCAGAGATGAAGTACAACAAAGATCTTCTATGACACTCATTAAAATCAAGGAACTGCCTTGTCATGTTTAGTTTTCACCTTCCTGATCTCCAAGATAATATTTTCATGTGGTCATATATCTCTCTTCAATATTTATAGAGTCTGTTCAGAAACTTTATGCACAGATTTATATAAGTCATTGTATAAGTCAGAGTAGAAAGCCTGTATTCAAAAATGATGGACTAGGCTCCCCAAAAGTCATCTATTATTCCTTTATTAGTAATTATGTTTGAATTACTGCTTGTACTTACATGACTGAAAAGCATCTCAGCATGTGAACTGAAATGTTCACACATAATTCCATGTACTAACAGTCAAGTTCACTCAAGATGCTCTCGATGGAATGAACAATACAGATATGACAAGATCCTAGGTAGGGTATTATGCATCTATCTGTAGACAGCCACAATTGGAAGTCCTTTTTTGCCTTTGTCAAAATCAATTTGATGAACATTTTGCCTGTCACGTTAAGGTGGAGTGGGAACAATCATCAACAGTCTTAAGTGCACTAAGGGTTTGATTTTAGACTTGTGTAACAACATGACAGATCATTCCTCAATTCTTCAGATGCACCAGCTTTGTACTTAGAAAATCTATGCATGATGAACTACACATTTTTTGTAAAACATTTCCTTGAGGATGTCTCATCAACTATGCATTCCTTATTAATAAGGAATAATCACTGGTTTTTTCACATAATATAGTATTATGGCATGCAACAACCAGTTATATTAGCAAAGACTTCCAGCAAACCAAACGAAAATCAGTCTTACACTTTCATTTGTGTTTATTGATGTCTGAATGTTGTCTTAACTTCAAGGCCATTTACTTTTATCAAGAAGCACATATAATTTAATTAGTGTAACTTGCATGATGCAATTATGTATATAAGGAATCCTGCAAAACATTTTAGAGAGTAGTTGAAAGAATAGAAGGCAAATCTCTCCTTGCCACATAAAATTTCTTAGCTCAGTGAGGTCCAGGACATTTTCCCTAGGCATTGAGCTACAACTGAAGGTGGGTGACAGCAGGAGTCTTTACCTGCTTTTTTTTTTGGCAAAAGTCTTCCCAGGAGTTAGAATTCATCCTGAGAGTGCATGTGCAAGATCTGAAAAGCACAAATCATGTACCTGGGCTTGCAAGATAAACTTTGCCATAGCATTAGGGACTCTGAGAGAATATTCTGGGGCATTTTTAAAAAGTAAATTATTTCTAAGATGTATATTTTTATACTTACGTGGATACCAGAATGCAACCCACAACTTCCAGAGCTGGTTCTCTCCTTCTACCATGTGGCCCTGGGATTGAACTCAGGTTGTCAGTCTTGGCCCCAGGCACCTTTACCTGATAACTGTCTTGCCAGTCCAGTGCCTGGAGAACTTTAACCAGTTAGACCTCTGCTTACAGACTGACTCCAGAGTCCACATTATGAAAAATCCACAATTTTAGAAATGAAACTGATGGGGCTGGAGGGGCGGCTCAGAGGATGAGAGCACTGGCTGCTCTTCCAGAGGTCCTGAGTTCAATTCCCAGCACCCACATGGTGGCTCACAAGCATCTACCAAGGGATCTGATGCATATGTAGAAAATGCATAAAGAAATATTTTTTTGAGAGGAAGAAAACTAAAAACTGTGTTTTCCTAAGAACATGAATTGCAGAAACAGAGTATGATGGCAGTTTCTGGGATACTAGAGGATGAAGAGAGTGTGGAGATGTTAAATAAAGGATACAGAACTTCAGCTGCATGTGAAGAATCAAGAGATCTATTATAGGATGGTTATGACTAAGTTATTAACAATACTTCCCATGATTTAAAATTGCAGACAGAGTAAGATTTTAGTGCTGTTACCACAAAAAAATGTGTGCTATAATGCATACATCATCCCAACTTCATTATTCCATAACATGCACATTAACAAGTTCAACTCATTATGTGCCATACCAGAGATATTTTCAAACTTTATGTGCACAATTTAAAAAAAATAAAATTCATTGTTTTCTTACAGACTGCATATTATACTTATCAAATTTTGCCACTACAGTAACTCATAAGTCTGACATCAAGACGGTAGATTTAGTATTTGAAGAGGATGAGAAATATAGAGAGAAGTCAGCTTGGAGGGAATTAAGTACAGTTATGACTATTGTCCTGCCACTCCCCCTCATATACATGATATCTGGGAAATAAGAAGATCTCTCTGATTTTTTAAATGGCCTCCTTTGACATGGTAACAACTCTGTCATTTCTTCATTTAATACTTAATGAACAAGTATTTCGTGAGGTCCTATAAGGTAAATAGGCTGTTTTAAGCTAATAGAGATATAACATTTAATACAACAGACAGAAATCTCACTGTACTATTAGAGTTTACATTAAGATAAATGAGTTTAAACTGCCTTGAACAGCATCCCTGACATGCAACTGCAAGCCTCTGTTAAAATTATATCTAGGTATTAACTGGACAACCTTTCTTTTTATTATTTGCTTTTGAGATGAAATTTAGAAAGCTCCTTTCATAGTGGGACATGTTAATGATTGTTAATATACTTTGGTAAGTTTTTTCCTATGTTCTTTTTTTTCCCACCTCTACAGTTCAGGGTTTTTTGGGGGTTGGGGGGTGCTGCCAACCAGCTCCCAAAAAGTGACATGGAGACTTATTATTATTAATTATCAAAGCTCAGCCTTTAGTTTAGGCTTGTCCCACTAGCTCTTATAACTTATTTTAACCTGTTTCTGTTCATCTGTGTTTTGCCTCAGGGCTTTTTACCTTTCTTTCATTTGGTATGTCCTGCTTTCCTCCTTCCTCTGTGTCTGTCTGTCTGACTGGCCCCTGGTGTCACCCTGGAATTTCCTTCTCTGAGCCTAAATTCCTCTTTGTCCTTACGCTCCCTGCCCAGAAGTCCCACCTGTGCCTCCTGCCTAGCTATTGGCCATTTACCTTTTTATCAGGTACAGTAAGTAAATGTGGTGATACTGTATTCCCCAAAATATCGTGCACCCTAATAAACTTATCTGGGGTCAGAGAACAGAACTAGATATAGAGGCCACTAGATAGAGAGGCTAGAAAATGGTGGTACACACACCTTTAATCCTATCACTTGGGAGGCTGAGATCCATCCGGATCTCTGTGATTTTAAAGCCACACTGGAAACAGCCAGGCATGGTGACTCACGCCTTTAATCCCACGAAGTGAGGGCAGAAAGTAAAAAGGTATATAAGGTGTGAGGACCAGGAACTGGAGCTGGTTAAGCTTTTAGGCTTTTGAGCAGCAGTTCAGCTGAGATTCATTAAGGATGAGGACTCAGAGGTATCCAGTCTGAAGAAACAGGATCAGTTGATGAATTGCGAGGTGAGGAAGCTGTGGCTTGTTCTGCTTCTCTGATCTTCCAGCATTGACCTCAGTACCTGGCTCAGGGTTTGTTCTTTATTGAAAAGACCTTCTAACAATTCGTGCTACAAATAAATGCAACACATCGTCACATAGTTAAACAAATATTCTGTAAACAAATTAAAAACATATTTACTTAGTTAAGCTAATATTCCATAACATAAATAAGTGCAACACATCTTCACATAGTTAAACTAAAATTCCACAACATCCCTCCTATTCTGTCATGTGGAAACATATTTGGATAGAGAGTTTTGTTCTTTGAAAGAGAAATAACTATCCAATCTATTGCTTTGAGGGGAGGCTTTGTCCACCTACTTCACAGTTACCTTCCAGATAACAAAAATGACTGAAGTTCTACCTTGGGAGCCGTGTCAAAAAATGGAAAGTTCTGATGAAGCCAGTTATTAGATAAGATGAATAACAAGAGAATGCTGCTACACTGGCCTTGGCAATGAAACTTTTATAATCTCCAAGATCAGCTAACCTACTAATATTATATATATATATATATATATATATATATATATATATATATATATATGAGACATTTTGTCCCAGATCACCCATAAGAAATAGTGAGGAAAAGTCTACACATATTCTGAAGAATTTGCATTCCTATCATCTTTATGTGTTTGTTTCCATTGGTAGGAGAATGAATGAGAAGCAGCAGACTTACTTGCTGAGAGAAATAATCTTTAGATTGCACAAGGACAGATTTTATAAGGCAGTGCTGAGTGGACAAGCATCAGAGCAGGGTAGACACCATGCTCCAAGTGTACAGCAGACCATGAACAGAAGAGTCACTCTGTGCTGGTGGAGGGGCTGTCAGATGACAATGAGAAAGAGTTCATGTGTCTTTGTTTTTTAAGGTAATATTCTTATTTATTCTTTGAAGATTTAATATTTGTATATGATGAATTTTGACCTTAATTTGCCATCAATGTCTTCTCCTACATCTCCCTGATACTCTCCAAGTTATCTCCCTCCCAACTCCATGTCCTCTTTTTAAATTATTATAATTGTTGTTATTATTATTATTATCTCCAAGGCCAATTAAAAGTTACATCTCTCACAAGGAGGATCCATCTGCTCTCCTGATCATGAAGCTGGGTCTTGATGTGACTTCACTGTGTCTCCTTTTTTCTATCGATGACTGTTTTTCTCTGACTTGGGAGTTTGATGGAGAGACCTATGTTAGTCAGAACTCTCCAGAGGAATGTCACTGACAGAATGAGTACAACATAGTCCTATGGTCACTGTCTCACACAGGAGAACCCAAGAATTCACTAGTTCCCTATTCTACAAGGGCAACTGCCTCAATGGTCCCAGTCTGGCCTTCAGTATTACTGGAGAACTGCAGATGTTCAAAATACACTGGAAGCCCAAAGAAGATGATTATAATATCAGTAAAGGAAGGGAACAGTAGCAGCTACAGAACAGATGAACTTGGAAGCAAAAATTAAGACAAGGAAGAGGAATGTTATGTTTCATCCCCAATTCCTTTTTTCTAGGCTGTCCTGGTAAAGGTGCTCCCCACATCTAGGGTGGGTCTCCCACTTCAGATAATCTGATTTGGGAGATCCCTTAGAGATGCACCCAGAAGCTGCCATTCAGTTCATTCCAGATGCAGTCAAGTTGACAAGCAAGATTAAGAACCGTAAGAAGCCAGTCAGAGTGGATTTCTGAAAAATAAATGAATTGTATAAGTAAAACTAAACCAGAATGGAACATGAAAGAAGGGAATGGAGAGATGGTTCAGTGGTTAAGAGTGTTTATTGTTCTTATAGAGGATCTAAGTTTGATTCTGATCAGTCACATTGGGCAGCTTATAGTCAACTGTAACTGTACGTCCACTGAGATCTGATACCCCTGCCAACCTCATGCACCAGCTCTCATGGACACAGACACACACCTTTACATTTTAAAATATAAGTCTGCAAAAAATAAAATGATATCTAAAATTATTATACACATGCACACATATATATACATATATGTATATATATCCAGTGAAAATATTATTATTTTTGAGGCTGATTAATTATTTTCCATACATATTATGATTTCAGCTTTTGTTAAACATTTGTAATAACAAAGTTAAAGCGAATAAAAACTAAATGTAAAGATACAGGGGCAGGTGACGTAGATGATAGTGTGCTGGGACACAGAACTCATCCTTTGCTATATAGTGAGTTCAAGTCATCAGGGAATACATAAAACCCGGTGTCAAAATTGAAAACAAACAAACAAAAAAAGGTAAATGAGTAAATAAATTAATAAGTAAATACATAAGAAGACAAAATAAAACACAAATATAGGTAGATGGATGGATGGATAGATAGATAGATAGATAGATAGATAGATAGATAGATAGATAGAGATAGATAGATAGATTTTTGAGACGAGGTTTCTCTATGTACCAGCCCTGGCTGTCCTGGAACTTGCTGTGTAGACCAGGTTGGCCTCAAACTCACAGATATCCACCCATCTCTGCCTCCCAAGTGCTGGAATTAAAGGCGTGTGTTGCCATGTCCCAGCAGGAAAATACTTTTTAAAGGTAAAAATCTCCAAACTTGTATTGCTCATAGGGTCACAATTGTAGAATAGTACTTAGTGAGATTTTATATCATTTATACACTCCTTTTTGGTGGATACAGTAGAATAGAATAGATAGATTCCTTTAAAATATTGTTTTGAAGATTTTCAAGTCTTTAATAAAATATTTATGTGCATAAACATAAACAACACAGTCTTCCTGTGCCAGGTCACTGTATTTCAGTTCTCCTCATGCTTCTCACCCTAGGCATAGCTGATATGCTTTGTTTTGCCTTTCGTAGGCTTTTACCCACTAAGATTTTGATTGAAGCTTTTTTTCTTGATGAGTAGATCTACACGACAGACATTTTTCTCTCATTAGATTGGGAAATGTAGATCATCAAAATAATCAGCATCTCCCCCAGATGTAGCATATGCCCACTCTAGGATACGCAGACTCAAAGTGAAAGCTGACAACATTCTCATAGGAGCAGAGGAGACATAAGAATGATTTCCTTTGCTTCTGTGGGCAGGGTGCTCTTGATCGAAAGCAAAGTGGGAATGAACGTCTTTGAAACAAGCATCTAATTAATACTCTGGAACTGACAAGCTAATCATTTCTTATGTCAATAAACAAAGATTACTTTCCCTCCAGGGATACAATGGTAAATGAGGATCAGTGAACTTACACACACACAGGTTCTACAGTCTAGTGGAGAAAACAAGCCTGTAAAGGGTGTTTAAAGTGTGAGAAGACAGGTTATGTCAGACAAGCCATAAAGGTTACCTTTCTATCAGCAAAGGGATTGTGTGACAACCAGTATTTGACACTCACCATTTTCAGTTGTTACTTCAATTTCTTATCACCCTTTTATTGGCTTTAGCACGCGGTATCTAATTATAAGGACTTACATGAAAATGAAAATAAGATGCAAAACGCAGTCCAGGGCCATCATAGAAATCTTTGTTTTCACCTCTACAATAACTAGACATGCTTACAAATAATCTGCTTCTCCATGACATTTTTAAAGTGTGCAAATAGGAAGAATTTACCAAAAAATCACTTTATATACATTAATTTGTCAATCATTGTCCAGCTTTTTTTTAAATCTTCAAGATTTTCTTGGACGGAATCATTTGGTTTGAGGCATGAAACTTTCCCAATACAGATATTGGATTGTCAAATCATAGCTGTAGGAGATTACCCAAATCCTAAAGTAAAATACCAATACATTTGATGCCTTCAAATATCCAATATTTAATTGTAATAAATGTTTTTTTTAAATATTCAGTGACCTCCAGTGCAACTGGTATATATTTTTCATAATCTTTTAAGCAGTTTATTCAACTTGAGGATATTGTAGAATTCAGCTTTGGAGACAGATTAAAACAGTGTATGTGGGAAATTTCTACTGGAGGAATAAAAAAATCATACCTGCTTTTTAAATATCACATTATTCAATATTCTGTAAGAGCAATGTTAAATTTCTATCCAATCAATGTCCACTTCATATTTTCATTATGTATATGACAGTGATTCTATGTGCTTTAACAAATTGCACATAAATGATTCACAACTAAATCCATCACAAATTCAGTGAGAAAGAAATAGCCTTTGACTTGACTGTCATTAAATTTAGCCTTATATTATGGTTCATATATATGGTACTTCTTAACCACTGATTTTTACTCTAGCATCATATTGGGTCTTTTTTTTTTAAGTTACTAAAGGAATGGTTAAAAGTATCTAAAATAGTAAGGCAAATAAAATTTTATAGTTTTATGAAGAATACATGATGGCCTTAATAATTAAAGGTCCATTAAGAGTGCATGGTATACATTTATGTTTATGCTTCTAACAGCAATTTCTCAGCATATGTGCATACCTATGTATGTATTTTCCTTTGTATTTTTTGCCTTTGTGCATTTGAAAAATTCTGTTTTCCACAAATTTATGTCATATCATCGATTCCAAAACATTTAGTAGCCCCATAGATACTTCTTTGTTTCATGTTACATGTAGCATAGATTACGCATGTGCAATTATAGTGAATATATCTAGGTGCAGAGAATTCCTCCATGGATCAAATTCTGAATGATAACAAATAGCAGTATTATTTTTTCTAAATAGACTCTAGATTGGTAACTCTTTCAATATGTTGCCCTTTTAGTTGTTGAGTCAAATATTTAACAAAATGTCAAATCATTTCCTCTATGAATCTTTGGTTTCCCATATACATAGACCTGGGTAATTTGTTGGAATTAGTGTGAGGCAGAATGAAAATTCTTCAGATCTATATTGAACAATGGCTTTGTGTGACAAAATGAGATCATTTTAACCTTTTCCACTCAATTTAATAAGATTCTGGAAGAATGCTTAATTAACAGGGTGGAGGTGAGATTACCTAAAACACCAGATGGATGAAGAATGGGGTCTGGGAAGGAGGAGCCACAGGCTGCTGGAACTCAGGGAAGGGTAGCACATCCCATTGCTGCTGTGATTCTGTACACATCACTTCTGCAGATGATTTGCAAGCTCTTTAATTGAGTCCATTTTATGCAAATAAGCTCATTTCTATAGGTGTATCCTCCAATAGTGATATAGAACAGACTTCACTTAGATTTCACTCCGGTCCCCTAACATGGGCTCTTTGCAAAAGCAGACGGTCTTTCTAACATAAATATTCTAGACAGACTGCAAAATTTAAGTCTAGCTATGCAAAGTGATTTTCTTGTTGGTATAGTATTGCTTCCAAATCAAGGTTTCCTCCAGCTCTGTAATTGCATGGAATAATCACCCTGTGCCTTTCACCAATGTAGGATATGAAACTCATTTCCTAATTGCTGAAGGTTTTCGTGCCCAGATCTTTATTTCCTAATGTAAAATCTGATGTGTTTTAAATTTGATTTTGTAATTCGCTGAACTTAATTTTTTCTGCTTAATTAGGCACTAACAAGTAATGCAATATGTGATTTTTATCTTTCAAGCACTTTATGACATGAACCTACATGATTTTCATGATAGCAGAGGGGGAAACTTGAAGGCTCTTCAGAAAAAATATAGGAATTAAATGAAAATTGTGTCCTTTGCCACACTTTTAATGTGTGCTGGCCAAGCACTACCAAACTGCCATCAATTTCAAGTAGTAAGTAAGAATTTCTCTTTTTCTTGGCCAGAGAGAGGCATATGAGATCTCATCAGGAAGTTTATGTTCACTCTAATTTTCTCATGGCTCTGAGTTTGTCCCCTTTAAAAATATAAAGGAAGTATTTCTGCTGGGTATAATTTTCTATAATTTGTTGTGTTAATTAAAAATAAACACCATCAAAATATTGTACTAATATCATTAATGTTATTTATTTATTGAACAGAATTAAGAATATTATATTTGGGAGTTAAATGTAGGCTACATTCACAGCTAATAAAATGTCACATTTATTCTTTCTTTTTAACCCAGACAGTGATCATTTATTTTAGGACAGAATTTAAAACACTGTTATATCATATACATTTGGGAGCTGATCCTTAGAAGAAAGAGCTGTAGGCATGGTGTTTTGATATATAGTTTGTCTGCAAGGATAATCCAATTGCTGTGGGGCTTTTCCTATCCACGTCTTTCTTTGCTTTATGATTGGTACAGTTCCAACTTGTGCTCTTCTCTCTTTCTTTTGAAATGTGTCACAAGTGCAAATTATGTGTTGGAAGATGGAGAATTGTTTAGTTTGTCCTGTTATTGGCCTGTAATCTATTTCCCACAGAAAGCTAAAGAGCATGAATGTTCTCCATTGTTCCTGTGCCTTCATAGTCAGAGCAGTTCTCATCTTAAATGTGTAATAAGAAATGCCAATCAGATAGAGTTTGTCCATACCTAAAAGAAAACAATGCCCTACACAGGATAGACTTTAATTCTTCTCATCATACTCAGCAAAAATACCATTATTATCCAACAGCATTCTCTTTTGGGCATTTTTTTCCCTTTATTTTACATACCAACCACAGTTTCCCCTTCCTTCTTTCTTTCAGTTCCCTCCCCTCACCTCCCTTCTGCTGGCCCTGATCCTCTTCTCCTCCATTCAGAAGGGGGCAGGCCTCAGGTGGGGAGTCTCATGCACCAGGGACAGGTCCTGATCCCACTGCTAGGGGCCCCACAAACAGACCAAGCTACACAACTGTCACCCACATGCAGAGGGCCTAGGTCTGTCCCATGCAGGCTCCCTAGCTGTCAGTCTGGAGTCCCTGAGCTCCTAGGAGCTGTCTCCGTGAGTTCTCCCGTCATGACCTTGACCCCCTGGCTCATATAATTCCTCTTCCCTCTCTTCAACAGGACTTCCAGAGCTCAGCCCAGTGCTTGGCTGTGGATCTCTGCATCTGCTTCCATCAGTTACTGGATGAAGGTTCTAGTATGACAGTTAGGGTAGTCACCAGTCTGATTATAGGAGAAGACCAGCTCAGGCACCCTCTCCACTATTGCTAGGAGTCTTAGCTGGGGTCATCCTTATAAATTTCTGGGAGTTTCCCTGGCACCAGGTTTCTCCCTAATCCCAAAATGGCTCCGTCTATCAAGAGATCTCTCATTACTCTCCCCATCCATGCTGCCCCCAACTGGATCACCTGGATCCCTCATGTTCTCATTAACCCACCCCTACCCCCTATTCCCTACCCCTTACCCCCTACCCCCTACCCCCACCCCAAGTTTATCTAGGAGATCTCATCTATTTCCCCTTCCCAGAGAAATCCATGTGTCCCTCTTAGGGTTCATGGCTATGCATTTCTATTTTAATTAATTTGTTATTAGTGTATTGTTGTATATGTGTGTATGTGCTCTCATATACATGTACACATGATGTGTGTGTATGTTTGTACTCACATGCCATGGCACAGGTTATAGAGATGACTTTGGCTTGGTGGAGTGAGTCCTCTCCTTCTGCCTTCACATGGACACCAGGGATGGAACTCAAGTTACCATGGTGGTACAGCAGGAATCTTTCTCGCTCTTGCTGGCCCTAGACCTTTTTTATCTGACCATTGCACATGAACCTTTATAACTCTTTACCATAACTTTTATGAATTTTTATGTTATTTTTACTTATGTTTGTATCTTTTCTTTTCTCAGTTTTTAGAAAAACTTGTTTGGGTGAGAATTCTTAATTATTTAAAAAGTGTTTCCTAAAATTTGTATATTATGTCCTAAACCTCGGTGACCCATAATTTGACTCACCTCTGGTGCTTCAGAAAGTGACTGTATTTATAGAAAGAATATTTAAAGAAATTAATTAAGCCGAGATCATTAGGAAGAGTCATCTATTATGACCAGTGCCCTATAGAAGAGGGAATAAGGATGCTGACACCCTCAACAATGTATAAGCGAGGGCACAGATTGGAAGAGCATCTGCAGATTCTGACTGAGAGGCCTCAGTAAAACCTAAAACCACTAATGTTTTAATGTCAGTCTTTTAACCTCCAGAAACCTAAGAAAGCAAATGCTATTTGCTAAGCCTCCCAGGATATGGATTCTGTCTCTGGCTGTCCTAAACATGGAAATAGATTTCTTCGTCCATGTTCCTGGCCACTCAGTACAGACCTTGCAACATCTCCGTAAAGAACACTAAATTATTTCTTATAGAGTTTATCCTGTGCCAACTAAAATGTGTGTGTGTGTTTTTTTTTTTAGCTTCTAAAGTGCAAGAACACAGAACAATCCCCTCTTTGATCCTTTTCAATGAAGAACTAAAAATCAACCACACTTTCATGGTCTTACTGTCTTTCCACTATTGATAATGCAGTTCTGTCAGAGTCCTCTGGCTTGCTTAATTTTGATATGGATCAGATGTTAGGATTTACATATTTGCTTCCTCCTTGTTTGGGTCAGGAGGTATACATCATGGCATTTAACCAAAACTAAAATCACTTGCTTACCATCCTTTGTGAAGGTATATTATTTTAACACATAACTTTATTGGGACATTTTTGTTTTACTTTGAACAAAATATGGTTATTTCTGAACATCTGACATCTACTACACTGTCAGAGTGTCCTAGGAAAATTTAAAAACTAAAGTCTCCTTTTTTGGGTATTGCCATGATTTTCAGTATAGAAATGGTAATACTAAACGTTGTTTCCTTAGGGTTTTCATGAAAGGATTCCTTTACGCAATCTACAGTATATATTATTTAGCTAAATGTCTAATTAACTGGAGGAGGAAGTAAAAATGATACAAGAAATAATGTAAAAATATGATCTTTTTATCTACTTTCCTATTCTGTAAAGTTGCTATGAAATTGTCTTAGATTGCTGTCATTACTGTCTGATGGAAAGAGTTTCTATAAATGAGCTAAGTTTCTATAAAATGAAATTCCAACCCAGTGCTCCTTTTCTCTATGCTAAAGCTTAGTTGAATTTCCCAATTACACAGATATTTTGTAGTCTTGTAGCAATGAGGACTATGTACGTAATCAGAGCTCTGCTGTTGATTAATAATATATTGACCTCTGTATGTTATAGAGCAGTATCTATATTTGAATATTTAAGATATATGTCAATATTAACTTTGATCATATTTATTAATTGGGTCTCTTTAAATCAAGGTTGTTTATATACCTCTAGACTATAGCTGCTAAATTGATGAGGTGGATAAAAAAAACTCTGAGAGGAAATGGAATGGCTCAAGGATGATCTAATCATCCTGAGTCATGGAGGTTTATATCTCAGCCATGATACTCTAGTGAAAATAGCAATATAGTAATGTAAAAGTAAATATATATATATATATATATATATATATATATATATATAAAATTGAAAGCCAGTATGGTTTATAGTGACAGGTATTGGATCCATATTGGAGGATTCATGGTGAAGCACATTGTATGGGCTCAATTTATTCCCTCTCCTTGGCTTGACGTATTAAAATAGAATGGCAGACAACTTTATGTACTAATCTTGCAAAGAAAATTTCTGTTTTTCACGTGCTGCTTCACTCAATCAGCCTTGAGAAGATCACTTAACATCTTTGGATTAATTATTTTATAAAACAAGGGTAGTAATTTCTCCATGACAAGATATCCTATGAGAAAAACAAAATCATGCTGTTTAGCCCAGACCAGCTTTGAACTGATGATTCAACAGCCTAAGCCTCCTTGAGTGCTGGAATTATAGGTACATGTTACCATGCCAGACTTAGTACCCCATTTGTAAAATATAATAGACAACGTTTGTGGAGGTGTATGGCAGAGCCACTATGCCAGAAGTCTGTCAGTGATAAATCAAAATTACTTGCAAATGGGTTTTCAACCTTCTTCCACTTTGTATAAACATTGCTTTTTAAAATACTTCTTCCCTGAACCTTCCAATCTCTCAAGTATTTCCCTTACTTCATTTCCTACTCCTTTTCTGTTAGTCCTGAGAGATCTGTTATTTTAAGTGACCCATTACCCAGTGTCCAAGTTCTTTGTTGATGTGAATTGCAAACTTTAGACATAAACTTGTGCATTTTAGAAGACTGATGGGCATTAATTTTTAGAAGGTGTTTATAATATTAGAAACAGTGGCTTCTCATAGTCTCTGTAACACTGTATAATAAATGGTATATATGTATATCCTGGAATGCAACCTGGCAATATCTACATCATGCTTCTTGTTGTTCAGCTGGTAGTCATGTCCAATTTTCAGTCATTTGAAAAATTCTCACTTTATTTTATATTTGAAAATGCCATTCATGAAAATCATGGCTTCCAGTTCTCCACAGAAAGACTTACATTCATAGCAGTGGAGGGTTTTAGGCATATTCATACCAGATTTTAATGTACCGGGTAGATATTCAAAAATACTAACCCTCAAAGAAGCTAAGTGAGCAACGAGATGGAAACTATTACTTCCCTAGCCTTTGATGTGCAGGCATTGGGAAGAGCAGAGGGATGCAGATTTGGGAGGGTCATTTCAGCATGATGGGTCTGGAAAGCCAGCTCCGTCATTACTTTGCCTTTGTGGCTCTGTCTTTCACTGTAGTTTTACAATAGATGTGAAAATGACATTATAAAGTTCTTTTGAATGGTACAGCACACTGAATTCTTATTAATTGGGGGAGGAAACATGCTTTGGTTAGAACATTAGTTTCCTGTTTCATTATTGCGTCGCCACTGATCTTTTAATTGTTTCACATGAATATTCTTTTGCTGCTTGCTTCATTCTTGCCTCTTACTCTTTGTAAATTTGATCTAGCAATTAGTAATGCCCTCACTCCCTTTCCTGTTTCACTAGATACGATCTGTGCTTCGCAGTTCAATTTTCTATGTTCACAGCAGTTTTCAATTTCTTTTTCGATACAAGTCATGCAAGCCTCTTTTGGTGTCAGAGAAGAATAAAGGAAGGGATGAACCCAACTGCTTAGGCTGGATGGTGAGAAATCAGATGACAGGGCAAAGAATCACAGAACCATTCAGCTCCTACTTAGTTTCCGCCTTTTCTATCAAGAAAGATGATCTTAAAGCCAGATGGGGTGAAAACAACTATGGTTACTGGGATGGAAGCCCAATTGGTGGTACAGTAACTGACTGTTTTAACTTACCTCAAGCCTCTGGATAGCCAAATCACTTCCCCGAATTCTGAGAGAATCGGTCGATGTTGATGGACAGCAACTTCTACTTATTTTGTGGACCCATAGGGAACAACAGTAATGCTTGGAAACTGAAGGGAAAATTCTCTTCTGGTTTTCAAAAAACACCAAGGGGATATGATTAGTTGTTAATGCTGGTTGTAGAATTTCAGCAGATTTCCAGAATAGATGCTTAGAAAAAAATAGATATAAAAAAAGATGTCATGAAACAAAGAAGATGATGATTTGCTGGAAGCAGCCTCTCTATGTTAAGGTTCTTTGTTTGTACTACTACTAAAGAAATAGATGGAGAGAATTCACATAAAAGAATGGTATGTAGAGATGTCCAAGACATTTCATATAGTCCTGGTTTCCTTGGGAGAAATGAGAAAGATAGAAAGTCAAAGAGTGCTGATTAAGAAATCTATTTTTATTTGAGAAAGAGAAAGTAACATGCTTAAAACAACTAGTGACCTATTAACAGGTAAACATATTGTAATAATGAACAGAGAGATTAATAAGGGTAATTGCTAGTAGATTAATTAGGGAAAATTAAAAAATAAGTGGACCTCGATAGGTAGAATTTACTCTGGTCTCTAGACTATAATATGGCTGTCCATGGTGGTGCAGTACCTCAGTGTCAACACTGAAGAAGCTGAGGCTAGAGGGTTGTGAAGTTGATGCTGTATTGGGCTACATAGGGAGTGCCGGGTCACACGGGCTGGACAGCAAGAACCTGTCTCAAAGAACAACAATTAAAAAAGCAACTAAAGTGGTGAAGAAAAGGGACATTCACAACAAAGAGAGTAAAGAGACTCTGTCCACATCATTCGTGTACTTACTACATATTTTCTTGTTTATAGTCCAGCAATTAAAACTAAATGTCCATATTATACTCTATTCTATGTGCTCACCTGGGTATAAATAACTGTGTTTACATTTATCCCAATGTATCTTGAGAGGGTTTCAAAGACATTTTATGGACTATTACCACTGGACTGTATTAATTGGAGAACAATTCATACAAAAGGACATTTTGCTTTTATTTGCCACAAGGTCTTGTGACCTATTTTTACCTGTTTTTTTTTTCCCAAACACTAAAGAATGCATAGCATATGAACTTACTATGACATTTAGTGCATTTTTGCAGGATTTTCTTCAGGGCTACGGACAAGACACAGTGGTGTATATCCGATTGTGCACATGCATGTTGGCATGCATTGGAACAGATACTGTGTGGGTGTACATATGCATGCATTGGAGCAGATGTCTTTGAGTCTTCAAGAATCTATTGTCTTGCCATACCTCCTTAATTGTGTCTTTTTTTTTTTTTAATTTTGTGAGCTCTTTGGTTACGTATTGGCAACATAAGACTTGGGGAAATGTACTAGGTACTGTTGAACTAGACAATAGGTTGAGAGCAGACAATAAAACATGCCTGCAGCTTCAAATGAGAAATGTGCCTTTCTCACTATATTTTCTATTCATTCTGGATCACCAAGTGGTGTAACTAGATAGAAGGAGCATAGAGATCTACCTAGATGTTCTATCCAGCAACTTTTCTTCATGGGGAGCCTGGGAAAAGAGAACACAGGGATCAAACACATGTTTCTGCTAAATTTTAGTTTGATTGCCCATAATTTCCTGTTCAATTGCCTGAGTTCACAAGCGAAGAAATTTGATCAGGGAACTAACAATGAGAACTTCCCTAATCATATTACAGATCTGCTTTGAAAATTACTTTTTCCTCATTATTAAATCACACATGGCTCAGGAATTTACACAAATTCTTTATTAATACATTTACAATTTTGACCTTCATAAGATCATAAAAATATAAGCTTTTATATTGATTACATCATGTTGAAATAATCTTCCTTTTATGTCCTGAAAAACTATCTTCCTTAGTTCAAAGGATGTACGTCTTCAAATTTAAATGAATATGTTCTTGTCTCCTTTTTATTTCTAACATTTGCTGATGTTTCTTTTAAACCTTTTGTCTTATGAATTTGAAATATGTGGCAAACAAATACCTTTGCTGTGAAATATTTTAGGGAAATATTATGCAAATCATTATTTTATGGGAAATATTAGAATTTTACAAAACTACATAAGAATATAAACGTAAGAAGTTAACTCATAAATGTTTTAGAAGTTATGGTTGTCTTCAAGATTATACAAGAGACTCCAGAGAGGAAAACCCTAAAAGTAAACCAGTATTGGAATATGTTCATTAACCTGCGTAAATACAGTGGGAAATGGGATCATCCATTTTTCTAATTCCTACTTGATAATAAACATCAAAGTAAATTTGGGCCAAATGTAGAATGCTATAACAAAGATTGTTGACTCAAATGCTGGAAATTATCATTCTCTGTCCACAGAACAGTGTAGGTACCCGACAATTTAATATTTTTGAACCAGGTTTGCCAATCTTTAGTTAAGGACTTTAGTTGGTATGACCAAGAGCTAATGGCTGTCTACATCTGATTTTTAAAGTCAGTTGTTCCAGGATCTTGTACTTGCTTGTCATTAAACAAGGTTCCATGGGACCAAGGAACTCCTTCCTAAAATAGACATGCATGTTAATATACCACAGGAAAGTTCTTCATACGTATATATTCAGTCTTATGAAAGAACAGGATGGGGACTCCATGTGTGACATAGCACTTTAGCTCTGTGTGTTTTATTTATTTTATTTTTATTGAAAATAAATTCTTCTCTCATACAATCCATCCTGACCACAATTTCCCCTC
>CABHPH010133006.1:9968-20042 GCA_902168325.1 Peromyscus nudipes
TGCTCCTGCATATGTACACCCACCCTGCATGCTGCTCCTGCCCAGGTGCACCAACTGTAGATGCCACTTCCTTATTCCCTTTCTAAACCCAGGTCAGCCTCTGTCATTATTCAAACATTATCTACTGTACAGCAAGTGCCACACATGAGGCTGCAGAGAAAAGCATGTCACTCCTCTTGTATATGAGAGCAGGCACAGGGGCCAGAGTTCATCCAGAACACTAGCTAGGCCTGATCAGCAGATGGACTTCAGCTCTTGTGATTGGATGTGAAATTCCACTCCCCTGTGTTCATGTATTCGAACACCTCATCCCCAGCTGATGGCACTGTTTTTGAGGTCAGGCACAGCTGGTAGAAAAGGGCCACCAGGAGCAGGTCCTGAGAGCTGTGCTGAGCCTCCACCAGGAGCAGGTCCTGAGAGTTATGCTGAGCCTCCTCCTCCAGGGGCAGGTCCTGAGAGCTATGCTGAGCCTCCTCCACCAGGGGCAGGTCCTGAGAGCTATGCTGAGCCTCCTCCTCCAGGGGCAGGTCTTGAGAGCTATGCTGAGCCTCCACCTCTCCATTTCCAATTCATTGCTGAGACCTAGCAAGCCACACTCCCAGTTCCTGCTGCTGTAGACAGTCCATTTTGGCTGCCCAGCAATGGCGGAGGACAATATACCCTAAACCAAAGTGAACTTCACCTCCCTTAAGTTGTTTCTAGTGAGAATTCATGACATTAAGAGAAATGTAATTGGTACGCTAGAGGAGCAGCAAAATGCTCAGTGAGTAGAGGCACTTGTGCACAGGACTAATGACCTGAGTTTGATCCCCAGATCCCACAAAGGAGAAGAATTGATTCTTGAGAGCTTTTTCTTATCTCCACGTGTGTAACGCCATGCCCACATCTGCACAACTTATACACACACACACACACACACACATACACACACACACACAAATAAATACATTAATAAACAAGTAGATTTCAAATTAATGCATCAGCCAAAGGGCAAGTCAGAATGGGCAGTGAACTACTTTATTTGAAGTCATATCCATGTGAAAGCTGCAGCCATTACTTCCTCCACATCTCGGTGGCAAGCTTCACTGCAGAACCACACATAGCTACAAAAGGCTAAACAGTGCAGTCCATGAGCTTTCCCCTTACCAAGAAGAAAGTGGAGGCACACAGCAATGAACATAGGGTCTGGCTTACTAGAGACCCTCCGGATCTCTCTAATGCCATCACTTCCTTCTGGGATCATTAATCTCTCCCACACTCCATACAGCACATCTGTTATTAAATCAATATGCCATGTGGACAACCGAGAGGTGACAGGGTTTACATGCTCCTACAGTTAGACCAATCACTTTATATATTATAACAAATTCCATTGTGAAAGATTTATACTTGAAGAATATGAACAGGAATGTCAGATCTGTGTGATAAAGACAATGTCTTTAGTGATGATCAGAGGATCAGCCATAAACAAAAAGATTCTGAGTCCTGCCTTACACCATGTCCCCAAAGCATGAACTTCACAGCTATCAAAGGCCTGCATGTGCAAACTGAAATTATTTTAAAAATAACAGGGATCAGATAACTTAATAGGAGGTGATGGATTTGGCCACATCAAAATGAAACATTTATGTTAAACCATTAGTGTGCACCATTGGTATTAAAGTTATCAAATATTAAATGTTTTTACTTGCCTTAAACTACAGAACAACGGCTTGGGATTTGGGAAGCAATATCAGAACATCTCTGGTCTTTTGCACATTGAGCCGGCATCCTGAGTTTTACTGGTATTTTTCTAGACACACTGACGGATCCCTCAGTCCACACAATTTGCTCATAACTGTGATCATAGAATAGCCTCCTGTGGAGAAGGTCAAAAGAATAAAACAAACTTGAAAATGATGTACTCCTTTTCAAGGTTCCTGTGAGAACAAAAGACTATAAATTTTGGTTTTCCAGTCTTCAATTAGCATTGCTGTGTGTATGTTTTCATACAACTGTGTTGTTGTTGTTTTATTATTATTATTTTATAGTGTTGAAGATCAAACTAAAGACCTTGCACATGCTGAATGAGCATCCTACTGTTGAGCTGCATCCTTGACATTGTATATGTTGTCTTTACATTATATTTCTCCTGTAAGATCATATCTGTGGTTGGACAGAGATGGCCCAGTGGATAAAAAACTTGCCTACTTGCCTCGAGAGCCTGATGACCAGCGTTCAAGCTTCAAAACCCACACAAAGGTAGAAGGAAAACCCTGACTCCACAGAGCTGCCCTATGACCTCACATGTGTAACACACACACACACACACACACACACACACACACACACACAAACAATCTGAGCTGGATGTGGTGGCATATACCTGTAATTCCAGATAGGTGGAGACAAGAGGACCATTACGTCAAGCCTGAGCTACATGGCAGAGAGAGCGAATCTTCCCGTGTCCTCCTCCAGGATCTAGCCCAATAAATGTAACCGTCACTCCTAATCAAGGAAACTTCTCTTTGAAGCAGAGGGAGAGCATTACAGAAAACCATAACCATTCAAAATGAAGAGTTGTGGAGCCCAGTTCCAATGGCTGCATCTATAAACAACTTCCGCACTTAAGACAGAGGAAACATTGTGCAAGATGGCACAGAATTGTACAAGCCAGAGGCTCAGAGAGTTTGCCGTGAGATTTTGTCTTCTAGGAATGTCTGAAGCTACACTCATAAAGTCTCACAAACATGAAGTGAACAAGGACAGTTGCAATATGCATGCTCCAGTGGATGGAGGAGCGCCCACAAGGCCTCAGCTCTGCAAAAAGAACTGCAGGGAAGTAAGGAATAGTGAGAGCAGGAGAAATCGTCTTTCCCAGGGAAGAGCACATTAACTGGTTATGCAGTACGTCTCCCTGATCTGAAAACATATACATATAAGTAACATTATGCAGACCTATCAGGTTATAGTTAATAAGATGTATGTGTATATACATATACATATACATACACATTCATGTACATATATGTGTGTAATGACAATTAATGAAAAAAAAGAGACCATGAATTTGCAAGCAAGCAAGGAGGAGTATATGGGAGGATTTGAAGAGAAGAAATGGGAGGGAGAAATGATATAATAATCATCTTAAGAATAAAAGAAAAATATTTTAAGAAAGGAAAAAAATGACTTGGAATATAGCTCAGTAGCAGAGAACTTGCCTAGCATGTTCAAGGCCTTGGGCTCCATCCCCAGAACCACAAAATAATACATATAATACTTCCGTATTGTTGCTTCCTCCGTGGTAAAATCACAACATATAGTCCACAATGGTACTATAATATATAATTATAATTCACAGCTCTACTATGGCATCATCCCTAATGATATATAATCCCATTGTGATCTTATTTATCTGGCTTGTATCAGTGGGATGGAGCAGCCTGTGCTACTGTAGCTAACAGCCCCGGTATCACAGAGGTGCGCAGAGGCTCTGCTCCATGTCACCGTATCAGGTGACTGCAGGTTTTCTGCTGTTTGGAACACTTCTTGCCACAGTAGGGGAAAGGGCAGGGTGCACTGCTCAATGGCTCTTAAAGGCTTCTGTGTGCAAGGGTCAAACGTCACCCATTTCATTTGTTCAGCCAAGGACATTCTGGGGCCCTGGAGGACAAAAGGAGGTGAGCTACTCTAGGACCTCACACAGCCTGCAGTGTGCCACGGTTCCCTGACAGGGAAAGTCCAGTGTTGCCCAGAAGAGGGGAAAGCACCAGAATCATCCCTACTCTTGTGCCTGTCCTCCTTTGCTGCCTCTTTGTCCTGGACGGCATCCTGGATCTCTGCCTCTTGGTTCTCTCCATGACTCCCTGTGAGCCTCTGTGTCTGGCTAAGTCACACCTGCTACAGCACGGAAGACTGAGGAGCATGCTTTGCACTCATTTTCCTGGTCACATTTGCACACTCATCCACAGTGTGGTAGGTGCTGTCACCTCTCTCTGGGTGCTCTCAGGCCACAGCATCTACCTTCTCTTCCTGTGTTCACAGCGTACATCCGGAGTCTTTTTCACATCAGGAGGTAGCAGGCACTCCGTATACAACCAAGGGGTAGGTAAAAATCTTAGGTCCCATCCAGAATGACTGTGTGTCTCCTTGTCTAAGCTGCTGCTAAATGTGTTCTTTGCTCTCCTTTCATGGAGGGCGTCAGCCATGCTTCTTTGTGTACCTACGTCATCAGATGTCTGTCTTATCCTCTGTGCCAGGAGCTGTGCAGCAGAGACACCAGAAAATCAGAAAACAACAAGCGCAGATATTGAGGAGCACCCATTCTAGCTCAGCAGGGAGGGAACAGCAAAGAAAAAACAGACTACTCAGAATGAACGTCAGGCGCTGACCAAGTAAGAGTGCTGAGCATTGCTTCTTGTGGTCGAAAGGCTCAGGGGGCAACTTCATGAAGTCAGAGGCCAAGAATATGGTGGGATCTGCCCTAGAGGACAGGTGGGAGGAGAGGTGGGGAGTTCGGAGGGAGAAGCTCACACTTCTGGAAGCTGTAATGAGGTAACTGGAGTCTGGGATGTTCAAGCTGACGAAATAAAGTGAGGCTAAGGGATGGCACGTCTAGGCACCCCTCCATTGTGAGTTGGTTTGTGTTCCTAATGTCCAGTGTATCAGAATGTGACCTTATTTGGAAGCAGGATGGTTGCACACAATCATAATGATGTCATGCTGGGGCAGGATGGGCCCCAACCAATGTGACTTCAGTCCTTAAAAAGCACAAGTGCAGGGAGCCCTCCACAGAAAGAAAAGGCAGAAGGGCCTGCAATGTGTGTTACAAGAGACTCCGAAGTTTGCCAGCAACTGAGGGAGAAGGGACCCGAGCCAGCTGCTCCTCCAAGAACCCTGGTGCCAAGCCCCTGAGCTCATGTTTATAGCCTCCAAAACTTTGAGACACAGAGGTTCTGCTGTCTGAGGCGCAGCCTTCTGCCTGTGTTTCAGCAAAGACACATGCAGCCTCCTGGCCAAAGAACCTGGAGTCTAGAGCCCAGGCCAGTTCCAACCTGGTGTCAGCCACAATTTCCTCTCAGGAGATTGAATCACGGACAATAAGCGCATATCCTCATCCTTTCCAAATGGAAAAATGAAAAGGTTGCTAAACGCACAAGTAATTTTAACTGATTCGTTCATCGATCTGACTACTTTTAAAGTAAGACAGTAAGTATTTCTGTTACGCTTTGAAGTTGAGCTCCACAGCTCCATCTCCCCCCTCAGGTGATTTTATAGCCATTAAGAATGTGTTCCTTTTATCTGGGGCCTTCAATTAATTGAATTTCAAAAAAAATACTATGAAACATTTGTGTGTGTGCTGGGGTGTGCATGCTGGCGTGCGCCCACTTCTTGGGGACGGTCCTGTGTGATCTACTGTCACAGTTGTTAGTGGTGGCCATTACACTGGTCACTGACTCCAGCTACTCTGGAGTTTTTTGTTTTTGTTTTTGGGGTTTTTTTTTGTTTTGGTTTTGGTTTTTTGTTTTTGTTTTTGTTTTTGTTTTTTGAGACAGGGTTTCTCTGTGTAGCTTTGGAGCCTTTCCTGGAACTCACTCTGTAGCTCAGGCTGGCCTCCAACTCACAGAGATCCAACAGCCTCTGCTTCCCAAGTGCTGGGATTAAAGGTGTGCGCCCCAGCCCCGGCTTACTCTGGAGTTTTTTAACTGGGGATTTGTGATGTTCCCTCCACTGGCCAGACCAGCACTTAAATTTTCAGAACTGCCTTTGGGTCACTTCCCTAAATGACCACTTAAAGAGACACAACAGTAAGAACAGGGCAGCCCACTGCAAACTCAGACCAATCCCTAAATGTTCTCTAAATTCATAGGCTTTTTCTGGGTATTGCTGACTTGACCCCAGCTGATGGGAAGCCCTGGTGAGAAATACTAGACACCAGGTCCAAATGATAAACTAAAGTGGGAAGTCCACCGAGAGATCAGGCCTCTGGATTGCCGGAGGCCCCCAACCTCTTGTGTCCACCCACTCTTCTTATTTCTATACTGGCCAGTGAAAGCATCACTGGGTGTGTTGACACCCTCCATTCACCAAAGTGTTTTCTGCCTGCAATCACATGGATGCATGTGTGTAAGAGCCTTTGGAGAGCAGCCGCATAATTTTTTATTTTCACTATTGGGTACTGTCTTAGCCAGTGTTCTATTGCTGTGTAGAGACGCCCTGACCACGGCAACTTATATAAAAGAAAGCATTTAATTGTGGCTTGCTTATAGTTTCAGAGTTTTGGTCCATTATTATTATGATGGGGAGCATGGCAGTGTGCAGGCAGACATGGTGTTGGAGAAGCAGCTGAGAGTTCTACATCCAGATCTACAGGCAACAGGAAAAGAGAGAGACGTTGGGCCTGACTTGGGCTTCTGAAACTTGAAAGCCCACCTCCAGTGGCACATTTCCTCCAACAAGGCCACACCTCCTAATCCTTTCAAATAGTTGCCATCCCCTGGTGACCAAGCATTCAAATCCGTGAGACTATGGGGGTCATTCCTATTCAAACCACCATAGGGGCATATTCTTTCTCCTGAAAACTCCAGACAGGAAACCTATGAGGTCCCTGTGTTAAGGCTCCTCATCTAACTGCTGTTTAATTTTTCTGTGAGTCCTTCCACAAATATTAGCTCACTCACATAGGATACCTTTGTACATTTCTTCTCTGCCTACTAAAGCGCTTCGATTTTATGCGAGATCAAAGGTGTATGTGGTATTCATAGACCCCTATGTATGCTGGCATCTTCCCGAAAGATTCAAAGTACACCTCATGTGACTGACTTTTCCAGCCTGGGTCTTTATAATCTGAGACTCTATTTGGTAAACATTCCACACTCAAACATCTAAAAGGATGGATGATGTTTGAGCTAATAGCCTTTCATTGTTAAATTTGCATTGGAAAATGTGCTGATGCGTTTTGGTTCTGAGAGCCAGCCTGATGGCCCAGAATGGAGGAGAAGAAACCTAGATTTTCCTCTTTGGGCCTTTTTCATATGCTACAAGGATGGAGCAGAAGGAAGAAATGAGATTCTGGGCTAGGAGCTGCCTTCACTAATGTCCCAGACGCAGTCACTCTCAGCACTTACCTCACTCTACTAATCCTGGCCCAGGCCACTGTTACCATGTCTCCCCAGATGCCACCCTGTTCTTCTGCTAGAGGACGGCCTCCAAGGACAACTGTCCTCAGTGATCCTTCTAGCCAAGGATGCCTCTTGACCCAATCAAAAACTTCCCTTCATGGTCCCCAGAGAGGGTTGGGCAGGAGGACAAGACCCTGGACTCCATAGGGACAGTGGACACCAGGAAGCTTTGAGGCCAGGCCTTTGTAAGCTCCAGCTGGAAGCTCAGCCCCAGATGCCTGTGCGTGTTGTAGCAGAGTCCAGGTGAGGAGGAGGCAGCCACGTGGCCAAGCCCCAAGGGCGCAGAGACTTTCATTCCAGATCACACTCTGGCAGCTGCACTGGGAGGAAAGACAAAAGAGGGATTGAAGGAGGATCTAAGGGGCACAGCAGTGTGGGCAGCACCAGCCTTACCAGCTGCCAGAGCCGCCTACCTGCTGGTCCCCAGGACTGTTCCCTAAAGCCACACCTCAAGCTGCAGACCCACTTTCCAGATTGACCACCCACTCTGAAGCCAGAAAAGGGACTTTCCCTACAGGCTCTCTGGCCAAAACCTGGGGTATTTCCATCATTTCCACAGGATGCCAGTCGAGGACTCCAGAAGATAGCAAGAGGACTCAGGAAAGCTGCCCTGCCCAGCAAGTGAAGGGCTGAGGGCACTAGGTAGTGGCTGATATCTGTAACCACTTCATCCGGTAATCAGGGCAAGGTCAAGTCTGGCAGCATTCAGCCAACCGAACTCTAAATTAGGAGATGGCACCTGCTCTTTCCTCCCATGAATGGCACCAGACTCATAATTAAACTCCTATGGTGGTGTGTGTATCCCACGTGGTCTGGGTCACGAAGATAAAACAGCCCTGTAGAGTGCTGGTGGCCATGATGTTTGTGAGCCTTGATGTTTCTAGACTGTTGCTGGTACTTTGGGAAGCCTCGGTGAGCATGAAATGAGTCAAGTCAGCTACGGTTGTAACACTCATGAACACAGCACCTTGCTTGTATCAGCTTTTAAAAAAGCCTAAGACTCAGGTGAGAAATGCCAATGGGCCTGTCTCTGTCTACCCAGCAGAGTGCAAGGAGCTTCCTACATAGCCTAAAAGGAGCCAAGAACAAGGTAAAAAACCAGAAATGCCTACTCCTTCCCTGGAGGCAGACAGATCCTTCCTCTACTTCCTTCCAGTTAGAATTAGGGAAGCTTTCCCACCTTCCAAAGTGAATGCTTCCATCTGTCCCTATATAAAAAAACACCCTTTCCCCATTTGCCTCCAGGCTTGGAACCAACAGAAGGGACAGGACCTATACCCAGAATCCAAGCCCCCTCCTCTAGCTCATTGGGCTACACTGGTGACTTAGCTCCCTTCAGGTTTCCAAAACAGGCAAAGATTAAAGCAATGTCACCCACAGCAGCACCTGGAACTCCAGCTCAGCATGGCTGGGCACTGCTGGCCTCCTCTCTCCCAGTGGAGAAGACAGATGAGTAAGGTTTGCAGCCACAGACCAGCTCCGCGCTGCCGAGGAAGCAAGCAGTTTGGAATTAGCCCTCCAGCAGCTGCAAAAAGCTCTGGAGGGAAAAGGAGCAAAGGGGGGAAAAATCCGAGATAACTTTCTCAGAGATTATCTAAATCAACAAATCTCAACTGTCATTGCACTGCCGTGGATGATGAAGAGAAATAAGCTGGCTCTTTGAAGTGAGAACTATGTGGGAGGAAGGGGTGTCCTGCAGAAGCCCGGGGGCTCTACAGGCAACAGCCCCTTCCTGCTCTAACCTGGACAGGTGGTGCTCACCACCCTGCTTCTGTCCTGTACTGAGACCCCTGCAGGGCAGCAAGTCCTCAAAAGGAGTCTTCAGGGAGGCAAAAGGCAAAGGTTCTGCTGCTGAGGAGGAGGTGAGGGGGTCTGGCCCTGGACCTACCTCTCCTGTCTTGGGCTCCAGCCTCAGGCTGAAGAAACCAAAGGACATCTGTCTTCTTGTTGGTCCCAGGGTAGAAGCCCAGCTAACTGGCTCTGGACAGTCCTGAGCAAGCTCCCTCCCAAAGAGGTCACAGATCTACGGAGCCCCTAAGCAGTTTCTGCAAATTGAACTATTCATTCCTCTTACTCAAGTCTGTGAGGAAGGCCTGCTGCCCAAACAGTCAAGAGTCAGGTTGGTTGGGACTACTGTGGACACCAAGGAGGGGACCAGAACCGCTGTATTACTGTAGATGGTGTGTTGAGGAAGAGACAGGAAAAGAAGGGGTGTGTTTGAGAGCCTTGAGAGCCTGTGCTACTCCCAAGGATAGCGTTATGCAGGGCAGGGTAAATATGGTCTGGGGAGGGGAATCTCTGGCCTAAAAGGAGAGGAGCTATCTCCCAGCCAGACAGTGGGAGTGCAGAGTTTTAGAGACAGGCCCACGGAGAGCCAAGGCCGCTGAATCCACACAGCAAGCCAAGCACTTGGCCAAATCAGGGCCCAGTGTTGCCTGCTGTCCTGGTAGGGTTGGGGTGTCCTCTCAGGGCCCAGGAACCCTCGCCCAACCATCCTAAGGAGGCCAAGCCTGAACCCTCACCCTCAGGAACCCCTCACCCCAGCCCCTACACCCCGCGCACCCGGTGCGCGGCCAGGGCGGAGGGGAAAGTTGGCAAGCGCTGGGCGCCCGCGGGGGGAAAGCGTTAATGGGCGGCCGGGTGGGAGCAGCTCGCTCGCTCGCCCACGTCACGCCGGTGCGGGCTCGGCTGACGACCGCGGCGCCTGGGGACGCCGGCGCGCTCCGCTCTCCAGGTGCTCCGCCTGGAAATGTCTCCATTAGTTGTCGCTTGCTCCCCGCCGGAGCGCGCGCGCCCAGCGGCCGCGCAGAGCCCTAGCGGGCGGCCAGGAGTGGCCCGGCACCACCTCAGGTAGGCAAGGTCCCCGCGCCCGCCCCCGCCCCAGGGTTCCCAGACCCGGCCAGGGCGGAGGGGA
>CABHPH010133006.1:25042-41970 GCA_902168325.1 Peromyscus nudipes
CAGGGAGTGCTCATTCTGGGTACACAGGGAGTGCTCATTCTGGGTACGCTGCTGGCTGCTCGCTGAAGTCCCCAGAGTGTCACACAGAGGCAGCAGCCTGGTCTTCATTCTCCTTTGCAACCGGCCTGTGCTTACTATAGTCCCCAAGGCCTGGGCTTCAGGAATGAAGTGACAAAAAGGCCAGTCACTGAGGAACACTAGTCCATGCTGGATTTCTGTCCCTGAGCCTCCTGCCCCTGAGCCTGCACCGTCCTGTACAGAGCCCCTCCCTTGCCAGTACCTCATTATAGAAAGAAAGAGTTGTTTGTAAACAATATATAGTGAAAGTAGGCGAACGTTCCGCAAAAGCCTCTGTAAAGCCAGAAAACTGAAAGAGGCTAGGAGAAGGGAGTTGGGGGAGGGGAAGAAGCAGGAAGAAAGAGAGGCTGAGATTCATTTCTACTCGAGAAGCCCCGGTGGCTAGTTTCTTATTATTTACAGGAAGGTGGTATTAGCAATTCAGGTGAGAAAGAAATAAACACAGCTTGCCACGAAATCAATACAGAATTCAAAAACAATTATTAATGTCATTCGACTCGTGTTCTTTATATATATATCTCTCCCGGCTACCAACACTAAACTGTCTGAATAATTTGCATGGGGCGACTATTCATTATTTCCGATGGTTTCTCCCTTTGCAAGCAGTTTGGACGTAGCCGGCTGCGGTCCAGCGCGATCGGAGAACTCGTATTCTCATCTGTAAATTAAAGCAATTACGCAGCAGATATTATATGATGTGTACTGCGGTCTCCAGATAGTCATCCATCACCTTCAACCAAGCTGTCAGGGCCGGCAGATTTCGTTTCTGGGAGGCAGCCTTGCAGCTGGGGAGAGGGCGCGAACGTCATCATTAATTAGAGGGTGGCCCTGGGGCGATTCACAGGTCTGAACCCAAGAATCTTTCGAAGCAAGTCTGCACAGCTCCGTGATGAGCGGCTCTGCTGCCGGCGGGGAGCACGAGAGGCTGGCCTGGTGGGCCAAAAGTAGGGGCGAGCCTGGCCCCGGGAAGATCAGCACGAAAGGAGGCCTGAGAATTCCGGGTGGCCTGATACCCGAAGCTCCCTGCAAGCTCCGCTCCGCTAACCTCCGCTTTGAACTCCGGGGCAATAATGCAGCGCCCAGATTAGTTCAGGAAGTCTTGAGAGGACACTGGGCCTCTCTCGGACAGTTCCTTACACTCCAGAGCTAGGCGCCCAACGCCCCCTTCCCTTTACCCAGGCCGGCTGCTCGCTAGGTTCAGCGAGCCTACGGGAAGAGCCCGAGGGCCACGTTGGGAAATGTGCTCTTCCCAGCGAGCAGCGGCGTCTGGCAGTCTCTGTCTTAGCCTTGGGATGCGGAAGGAGGCCACCGAGGGAGGCCAGAAGAGGGAGGGGAGAGGAAATGGAGCCAGGCTGAGCTTTAAGCTGACCTGGAGTGGAGAAAGGGGAGGGGCCGTCTCCAGAGACAGCCAGCTGCCCAGAATGGCACAGTCAACCTATGCTAGACCCCGGAAGCCTCGCAATACCTGGCCCCACCGATCCTGGAAGTGTGGGACTCTGGGGAGGCCCGGGGGACACGCACACACACCTGAGTTCAGGTCGCCATCAGAATACGGGCTCTCCTGTGGCGGCCGCTGGTTCTAAAACTCTGCTTGGTGCAGAGTTGGAAATGGAACTGGTGAGAGGCGTTGCTGAGATTCTCCTAAATCTATGTGGTGAAGAAGTGTGTGGAACGATCAGGCACGCTGTCTTCGTCTCAGCACGAGGGGCCTGCGGGGGTCTGCAGGGCCCCGTCCTTTCACCCTGAGCGCTATGCTGCGTGGGTAACGGACGGCTGCAGCCTGCGCCCGGGCTAATTTAACTGTTGATTACATCTTCACTGAAGACTCACTCGTGTGTCCCTTCATAGGTCTCATTTGTAATTGAGACTAATGATTACAGTGGGGTGTGAAGGAGCAGCTGCTCGTTAATTAATTTCTAATTAAAAGTGCCTTCCGTCCTCCGTGACTAAGGAGAAACACCGTTCGTCGGGGGCGATATTGACTCCTTGGATGGAGTTCATTTGTTAAAGCTCGATGGTCCTCCGCCCTGCTGGCGCAGACATGGACTGTCCCCGCCCCGCCCGGCCAGCAGCCGCATGACCCGCAGGTCTGCGGCCAGGCCAAGCTGCGGCATCGGCTGACGTCAGCGCTTCTGCAGCTTAAAGCCGCGCACAACTGACTTGACAGTCCGCGATACTCGGTTTTATGTTTTGTCTTCCTTCCTTCCTTCCTTCCTTCCTTCCTTCCTTCCTCCCTTCCCTCCTTCCTTCCCTCCCTCCCTCCCTCCTTCCTTCCTTCCTTCCTTCCTTCCTTCCTTCCTTCCTTCCTCCCTTCCTTTCGATTTTTACAAAATATGTATTTCTGTCCCTGTGGCGACGCCAGTCGGTCCCAGGGGCCTCTGGAGGGTTCAGACTTCGAAGCTAAAAGGATCGCTGAGACCAAGGCCACTCAATTTCTTACCTGGTTAGGAAAGTTTGCGCAGCATGTGGGTGAACTGACCACTTCTCGCTTCGCTTTCCCAGAGCCTAGGAGCCTGAAGCCCCGGAGCAGTGACCACACCGTGCACAGGACCCCAACGGCCCCTCCAATCTTCCTAGGCCGTGCCCGCCATGTCCTACCCACAGTTTGGATACCCTTATTCCTCTGCTCCCCAGGTAAAGGGACTCCTGCAAGGGTCTGACAGCTGGAGTGGGAGAGGGACGAGCCACCACTGGCTGTCATTTCCCAGATAGCAGGGTCCTTGCCTGGTGGCCCCTTGTACTAGTCAAACACTGTTGGGGGGTGTTTAGGGGTGCTAGTAAAATCCTGTGGGTGGGCCTGAATTCCCTCTTGTTTAACCCATCAGACTGTGCCCTGGGGGACCCTGGGAAGCACTTGGGCCAGACGCACTTGGTGAGAAGGCATACAGGGCCTTGGAACCCCGTGGAGGATTTGAACAGCTGGCTGGGCCCCACGTGGCCAGAGAAGGCAAGGCCTAAGCTGGCTGTTGAGGCAAGAACTCAAGTCTGGCGTAGACAGCAGGAGGCCCCTAGGGACCCGTGAGGTCCTTGAGGGTCCAGCGCCCTAGCCTCTGTCGGGGTGCCCATGCTTCTTTGTGTTCCCTCTGTCCTCAGTTCCTGATGACCACCAACTCCCTGAGCACGTGCTGCGAGTCGGGCAGCCGCACACTGGCTGACTCTGGGCCTGCGGCCTCGGCCCAGGCGCCTGTCTACTGCCCTGTCTACGAGAGCCGGCTGCTGGCCACCGCGCGCCACGAACTCAATTCAGCCGCTGCGCTCGGCGTCTACGGGAGCCCCTATGGCAGCTCACAGGGCTATGGAAACTACGTGACCTATGGCTCTGAGGCATCTGCTTTCTACTCGCTGGTAAGGGATCAAATCCCCTCCCACCGCCGTGCGCCCCGCCCCGAACTCTCGGTTTGCCAAGTCTACTTCCGCCCCGGGCGGGAGTGCCCTGGATCCCCTACAGGTAGGGGTGAGGAGATGAAAAGAAGGGCTTCAGCTGTGCCTCCCGGCCCGGCCCGAAGCCTCAGAGCACCCCTGCCCTGGTTCAGACTCAGGGTGGTCCGCCCGCAAGACCCGGTGCCTAAGATGTTGCGGCTCTTTAGTTTGCCATGGAATTCTGACCAGGTTCCTGGCTCCCCAGAGGAGTTCCTCCCAGCTTCAGACAACCTCTCCCTTCTCACCCATAGTACACCCTTCCCCCTCCCTCTCCTCTTTCCCTCCTGACCCCACACCCTAGCTCCTCCCTGCTCCCCCTTTCTCTCCCTCTGGCCTCTTCTCCCCCTGTTCTTTATCCCTAGGTTTGGTAGCCTCTCCGATGTCCTTACAAGTCTGCCCTCTTTCTCCCCTTCCAGGCTTATTCGAGATCTCTCTCCTCCTCTTGCCCTTTCTTACCTCATCTTCACCCCCTGGTCTATCCCTGTTTCCCTACCTAAAGCCAGCCCCGCTCTTGGAACTGAGTATTGAGTGAGACCAATAGGAGATGGGTTGGAGTCTGTGGGCCTTGGGGAAGTTTGGGGAGAGTCAGGCATCTGAGCGAAGCTAAGAAGGATTAAAGGAGAATTTCTAGCTGAGTCTCCAGAAGCTGTGGCCTCAGACGCCTTGGTTTTTACAGAACAGTTTCGAGTCCAAGGATGGCACAGGATCTTCACACACTGGCCTAGCACCCACCGCAGCTGCAGCCTACTACCCTTATGAGCCAGCTCTGGGCCAGTACCCATATGACAGGTGAGGAATCAGACCTCCCTCCTCCCCCACTGCCAGTACAGTATCAGCTACCAACCACTCCACCCTTCACCACTACCACCACCAGGCCCCCTCCTGGGAGGTGGGGAGGACCAGAAGAGGGGGCAATTCCCTGAAGCAGGTGGACTACCCTACCCTGCCACACTCCTCATACTGTTGGGAATGTGGAAATTCTCCCATTGCTGTGATTTTTCAAGCAAAGTGATTCTAGAAAGCTCAGTCCACTGGGCTGTTTCCTTGAAGGGCCTGAGGCACCTCTATGCCTCAAGAAGCTCAACCCAATTAGGTGTCTGAGCCAGGGCCACAAGCTAAGCCCTACAGTGGGAATCAAAAGACAAAAGCCCTTGGCCCTCGGTGCCCATGCTGGGAACAGCCAATCATTCCATCTTCCTATGGGACCATTACCAATTCAAAAGCCCTAAACCTGGCTCCCCAGTTGCTCCTCCTCTGTCTCTGGGCTCAGGTTCCCAGGTGCTGGTTCACGGATCCGTGATACCTTTTTATGGTTTGCGAATCAAGGTGGTAAGAGGGAAGCCCCACAGAGGAAATCAAAGAAATGTGTCTACAAAGTGACAGAGGCCATGACCTACTCCCTGTCATTTTAATGACATTATCTTCGCCCCTGGCCCACAAAAGGCAAGGCATTGCCCATAAGTGCAACCCAACCCAGGGAGGCACAACCTGTCCCTACGCCCCGCACCTGCTCGCTCCGCGTGATCTCCCGGGCCCCGACTGGCACCCCATTGCAGAGCCTGTCTCCAGGTATGGAACCGTGGACAGCGGCACGCGGCGCAAGAACGCCACCAGAGAGACCACAAGCACGCTAAAGGCCTGGCTGCAGGAGCACCGGAAGAACCCGTACCCCACCAAGGGAGAGAAGATCATGCTGGCCATCATCACCAAGATGACCCTCACACAAGTCTCCACCTGGTTCGCCAACGCGCGCCGGCGCCTCAAAAAGGAGAACAAGATGACCTGGCCACCTCGAAATAAGTGCGCAGATGAGAAGCGGCCCTACGGAGAGGGTGAGGAGGAGGAGGCTGTCGAGGAGGAGTCACGGGAGGAGCCTCTCAAGAGTGCCAAGAGTGAAGGTGGGCTGGAGATTCTGTAATGTTTGGGGGGTCTCTGGAAGCTGTCGGGTGGCAAATAGAAAGCCTTGGGGCCTGGGCAGCACATGAGTGAACTGGTAAACAGTCAGACCTGGTGCCTGGGGAGCAGAGACTGAGGTGGTACCATGTGAGCATGCTTAAAGTCAAGTTAAAAAGCATTTCATACACCATTGAGTCCAGATCTGCCCAGCTGGTGTTACTAGTTCAAGACTTGAGCCCTAGTGATGGGAAGGGGTGAGGTCCCATTAACTCTGGTCTTAGGATAAAAGGAAGCTAGTTATGCCATCCTGTCTCCCTCCACTGGCCACGTGTTGTTGCCTGACAGGTCCCGTTGGCAAAGACGACAAGGAGCTAGAACTCAGTGACCTGGAAGATTTCGACCCTCTAGATGCAGAGACCTCAGAGTGTGATCTGAAGACGCCCTTCCAGCCCCTGGACAGTGGACCAGAGAGGATTCCTGCCTCATCCGATGGCCCTGGCCCAGGCAAGGAGGCCTCCGCCACACTCCGGATGCCTCTGGGCACCACTGGTGGAGCTGCCATAGATGAGGACCTGGAGAGGGGCCGGAGCTGCCTCCGGAGCACAGTGGTTGCGCCAGACTCTGGCTCCGAGGGAGGCCCCCAAGCCAAACTGAGCTTTGCCGCGGCGGGGGCGCGGCCGAGCCTCGAGACCAAGCCGCGCATCTGGTCCTTGGCGCACACAGCCACTGCTGCTGCAGCTACAGCTCTGAGTCAGACTGAGTTTCCCTCCTGCATGCTGAAACGCCAAGGTCCCGCGGGTGCATCCTCGGCGGCGCCAGCGTCCTCACCTGCAGTCCCAGCCCCTTCAGGAGTCCTGGAAAGGCACCAGGACTCCCCAGTAACTAGTCTCAGAAACTGGGTGGACGGGGTATTTCACGATCCCATCCTTAGGCACAGCACTTTGAACCAGGCCTGGGCCACCGCTAAGGGCGCACTTCTAGATCCGGGTCCTCTAGGACGCTCTCTGGGGGCGGGCACCAACGTACTGGCTACGCCCCTGGCCTGCTCCTTCCCGCCCACGGTGCCCCCTGACGCTCCACCTGCGGGGGCTGCCCGGGAGCTGCTGCCTACGCCCAAGGCCGGGGGCAAACCCTTCTGCACTTAACACCCACCTGCACAGTGGAGAAGGGAACTGGCGCTCAGGCTACAGGCGCTGACTCTGGACTGATTTTAATGGATTTCCAAAGGAAGGGGGCATTTCCAAGCCAAGGATGCCAACCCATCTGAGGCAGAGGATCTGAACTCAGGCTCCAGAGCTATGGAAGAACCCCCTCGCATTCTATCACCAGGTTTCACCTGATCTTGCGTCCACCTGAGCCATCCCTGAACTCCAGGAAGACAAGAGAGTAATCTCAAAGCAGAGGGGAGCGCCCCTGAAGAATAAAGTTTACATCCAAAGTTTACATGGAGAAGGCATTTGGGTTCTGAGGCTTGTCCTGTGTCGCTGTCTCCTTCTGGGTTTGAGGCATGCCGGTGTTCGTTACGAAGACTCCTCAGCCAGCTTCTCTTCGGACTTCATCCTCAGCACATAAAGCTCACCAACAACACTTCCACCGTGTTTACACTGTTGCACACTCTTGACTCAACAAAATTATGTTTTCTAAGATGTATATTCACACCAGTGATTGCCTGTTTCAGAGAGAGACTAATACAACAAAACTAATAAATTCCCGTGATGGTGTTTGCATTACAGAAGGAACACATTTCACAGCTGGGGTCTGCAGGTGTGGCTGGAAGGGTGATTCTGAACACACACACACACACACACACCCGGAAGGAAGAATGGGTGGGCTGACTCAAACTCCACCCCAATAAAGTAGTTGCCAATCCAAGGCTAAGCAAACCATGTTTGAGATGTTAAAGGCACAGGAGGGGCATTCCTCTGAACTCATAACTGGATGTGAGACCCTAAACTTTAAACTTTTCCCACTGCCAGACACCAGAATTTTGAGCAAATAAGGGTTTCTTTGACTGGATTAAAGTAATATTTAGGCTTTCTAAATCCCCTGGAGTTTTGCTTGGGGAAGGGACAGTGTGCCCTTAGGGCATCATTCTCTGAGCCAAGAGGTTCTTAAAAGCTGCTGTGTTACCTGACCCCATCATCTCCATCCAGAGATGCAGCCTGAGCCCTGCTTGTTTTAAATTTAGCTTCTGTGTCACTCAAGTTCTGATGACTCCAGAGGGGAAACCTTAGTAGCAGAAATCAGGAGCAGAGCTAAAGAGACATGGGGTGAGGACACAAGGGCTTGGGTTGAGGGCGGACCTGACTCTTCATACCCTTTTCAGCAGTCTCTAGTGGCAGCTACTTTGGACTCAGGTCCTCTGTGGCTCTTCTTTACCAGATTTCCTGCATCTCCAGGAGGCACCTGCCCAACATCCATCCCTGGCTCTCTGCTGACCTACAAACCTCTGCTCAGGCCTTTATGGACTTCATGAAAGTCCCCACTGTTCCTTGGGGGGTGGGAGTGGCAAGCAGAGGAGTTATAAGGCAGGGAGCCCAGGGCAGGCTGCTATGAGATGAAGGGGGCCCAGGGACTAGAATAAATTCTAATAGCACAGACTCCAGCTGTGTATGCTACAAGCACTTTTCATCTCAGAGAATGGCCTTTGAGAGACACCAGACCTTTAATAGGTGCCAGGTCTTTCTTCTGCAATCCTAGGGATGATACTAGATGGGAGCCTAGTGGCACTAATGAGCCTGTAGGGCCAGCTTTGGGGACAGTTTACAGACCCCAAGGAAAGAAACTTACCCTTGCTGGAACCCAACCCCTAGAACTGACAGGGTCCCCTGAATTATGGTCCGCACCCTGGATCCCGGTTGCCAGCCCAGGGCCCTTGCACACTGAGTGGCCAACTGCCCCACAAGCCGGAGGCCTGCCCTGGCCAGCACTCAGTAATTGGATTGTCCCAGCCTGCGCTGTCACCGCATTGACTTTCGCTCTCCTGGATGATATTATCGGGACACGGAAGCTTGCCGCTGATGTGCCTGTCAAAAGGCTGCGGCGGGAGCCCCCGGCCTAGCAAGCGAGCATCAGCCAAGATAATTTGAAGTGAAATTTTCATTTTGACAGTAAACCCCTCAATTTCTAAAGGCTCCGCGCTTTGAGAGAGCGCTGGCAGGGGAGGCTTTGCAGAAAGCCCACGTCTTAGACTGAAAAGGGCAAAAGAACTCGAATTAGTTGTAATAGATAAAAGGGCAAAAATAAAGAGTCAAGGGTACTTGACAGTAATAGCGAAAGTGGAGTCTCAGGGGAGACACGTTGCTGCCCAAGCTGGGGCGCGAGGAATTTTAATGCGGCCGCCAAGCGCGCCCCCACACAACCTTAGACAAAGCCAAGCATTTTCAGAAAAGAAAAAAAAAATTAGGCTTCACAGATTCAGGCTAGGAGTAGGTAAGATAAAGACGGGGGAGTCAGAAATTCAAGTGTGAACCTAAGCCTGTGTCCCTGCGCTGGCGGACAGATTTGCCTTGGGCTCACATAGCCTAGGCTCTCTCTGAGCAGTGCTCAGGTCCACACACGGGCCTTGGCCCCCAGATTCCTCCTCTGGGGGAAGATTACTCCTCTAGGGGAATATTCGGAGGGAAGGAGGTTTCTGCACTTGCCCAAGCTTGTTGAGCTTGGAACCTCCGGGCATGGTCTCTGGCGCCTGCACCAGCTCTGTTATTCGGGAGTCCGAATAACAAGTTTCTAGAGCCCCAGACCTTGGTGACCCTAGCGACTAAAGGAGCTTATTTGAATAAACTGTACTCCACTGTGAATAAAGATATGGGGGTGGGGAGGAGCGGGACTCAGCCACATTCCAGGATGCGGCGTGCAATAAGGGAAACCCAAAGACACCTCTGACTTAGGGGAGCAGTCGGAAGGATGTGCTGTTAGGCTCACCGAATATGAGGGCGTCGGACAGGAGCCAGCGTGACGCCCAAGACGAAGCGAGGCGCCTGCGCAGGATGAGGGCGCTGGGGAGAGGAAAGGTCTAGGTCCCCCAGCAGGGCGCGACGGGGGAGGGTTTGTAGCCGCGACTTCCCCTGCGGGAGGCTGTCAGCCTGCCCTGGGCGCTAGCGCGAGGCGGCAGCGCAGGGACGCGCTCAGTCGCTCAGGCGTGGCGATCGCAAACACACTGAGAGGAGAGGCTAAATTAACGGCGCTCTTTACATAGAGCCAAATAAAACTGTAATCAGCGGCGCGTTACTTTTCATTAAGCGAGTCTGACAGCAGCATATTCAGACTCGACAAGGGAACAGGCGCGGGAAATATACGGCTCCCGGCCGGCCCAGTCTAAGATAATTCCTTAAGCTCCATTAACAACACGTAGCCGCAGGAAACTGGCTCCGGAAACCGTCTCCAAATCTAAAAGCTTTATCGACCCCTCAAACGCGGCTGACGGCTCCATTTTTTTTCTTTTTCTCTCCCTTTCCAAAAAAAAAAGTAAGGGAGAGACATACTGCAAGGTAATAGAGTTTGACACGACACCTTCTTAACTAGAGAGAAGCAGAGAAGCCGGCCCTTAAATGATATTTAAAAGGCAACCAATTAAGATTTAAAGTGGTCGTCTCCTGAGATTATGCATGCGATTTATGCCACCTACTTCTCCCCGGGCATGCCCGCCTGAGAGCTGTGCTGTGGCAGAGGAGACAGCAAGGTATTCTTCCTGCCCCCTCCCCACTTCTCCCCACGTGAGAGCCTCTGAGCAAGGCTCCTCAGGTCCACCAGGAGATAGGGAAACTGTCTCCTAAGGATAGGTCACAAACAGCTAATGAAGAGAGGCTAAATTGCCTCTGCCTTCCTCACAGACATCTAGCTGCCCGGAGCCAACGGGGTGTCCTCGGCAACCCAGGGTGGTCTCTCCCTGACAGGCCTCCAGCATGGGAACAGAGAGGGTGAACAACATCAGGGAGAAGCTGCAAGTTGTCCCCAAACCTCAGCCTTCAACCTGAAGCGGCTGAGGCAGGGGTGTCCCGCTCATTCTCCCCTTCCCAGACCCAAGTGGCTCTCTTCTCTTCCCTTTCCAAAGTGCTAGTAGGTTTAGTGGCTTCTCTGCATCCCTAGAAGCTACAAGCCCTTCCTCTGAAGCCAGATGCCTCTCTCCACCCCATGCTGACCTGGCCATTGTTCCCACTGGTACCTGCCAAGTGACAGAACTTGGGTCACCACATGAGGAGTCAGCAAGGACCAAGGACTGAGAAGAAGTGCTGTGACCTTGTCAATGACCCTAGTCCAAAGCCCAGCTGGAAAGGATATTGAACAATGAACCAGGAGGGAGTGTGTGAGCAGAGGAGCTGTGGAGAAAAGGGAGGAGGAAGGATAGAAGAGAGTTGGGACTAGGAGAGCAGAGTCCAATGGGGTGAATGGAGGCAGAGGGGAAGGGGTCCACTGGGAGTGAGATTCCTCCCAGGAGTCTCTCATCAACTTTAGAAGAGGTGCTGCTGTGGGATGTTCTGTATGGCAAATGTGTTGCTAATAAAACACTGATTGGCCAGTGGCTAGGCGGGAAGTATAGGCAGGACTAACAGAGAGAATAAAAAGAGCAGGAAGGTGGAAGAAGACGCTGCCAGACGCTGCCAGCCACCGCCAGGACAAGCAACATGTAAAGATGCCTGTAAGCCACGAGCCATGTGGCAAGGTATAGATTTATAGAAATGGATTAATTTAAGATATAAGAACAGTTAGTAAGAAGCCTGCCACGGCCATACAGTTTGTAAGCAATATAAGTCTCTGTGTTTACTTGATTGGGTCTGAGCGGCTGTGGGACTGGCAGGTGAGAGAGATTTATCCTGACCGTGGGCCAGGCAGGAAAACTCTAGCAACAAGGTGCATTGTGAACAAAATGCTTTTTCTCTTAGCAAAAGGATCTCTAGTCTCGGGGTGCGGGTCAAGAGTCCTGGTGCTCTTGCTGTCCCTAGCTGTCCACTGGGGAGGACCAGCCCTCTTCGTCATCCCCCGAGCTGTTGTCAGGCATTGTCCAAACCTGTCATAGGCAATCAGAATCCCCTCTCACCAGGGACTTGAGGAGTGACTTCAGCACCTTGGTGACATGTCTCCTCAGATGATCAAAAAGCAAGCATGGATCAAAACATCCACCTCCTCTACACCTTACTAACCTGAAGGAAACTCTCCCAGAAGAGAAAGATCCTAGAAGGGAGGACTGAGATAGGACCCCCCCCCAAAGCACTTCTACCATAGCCTTGATGGAGTAGGGGTGTCCCTGTGGCTCCACCCATTGTCCTGGAGTGGAGTCAGATGAAGAGAGAACCCCTATTACCAGGTGCTGTCAACCCCACAGAGAGATGTCAGCAGGCACTCTGGTTCCAACTAAGCTGGTTTATCTTTGCTTTTCAAAGGATTGCATTATTTTAAAACACCTCTTCCTCATGTACATGACCACATCGAAACTGCAGACAGAAAGCAGAGGGAGGCTGTGTGCAATACTGTAAGGCACCCCATTTTCCAATAGACTACATTCTCCCTTTGTGAACATGGTCCTGGCTTATTGATGCTCACGCCAGATACTGAATGATGCTAAGCCACCCCTTGTCCAGGACCCATATATCCGTGCAGGATTCCAGAAGATTCCCTAGTATACCTCTACAGTGAACACACCAGGGCTTCCATTTTTGCTGCTGTCCTGCCTTGCTCACTCTCAGAAGAGATGACTCTGCTGTGGTGGGCAGGAACACACCTGCAGGTGGCCCAAACCTTGGATTTCAGTGGGTAGCTAGGATTTTTGAGAGACAAAGCTAAGGACAGAAAATATCCACAGAGAAGGCTGGCCCAGGCCAGAGGTCAGACCACTGCAAAAGACAAGTCCCACTTAATTGAAGCAAGGGCCAGAGGTGTGGGATAAGTGGGAGCAAGTTGACTTATTTGTGAACAAAAGTGTGGAAAATCATTGTCAAGTAAAAAGGGGCAGAAGCCCAAAGCTTAGCAGGACTCTGGGATAAGCTAGGCTAGAGGAAGCTTATGTCCACAGGCTGCATGCAGGGGGCAGGTGACTTGGGGTGGGGAGGGGGGCACTGGAGCTGTTGCTCGGGTTCATTTGGCACAGGTTGCCCAGAGGTTGAAGGAAAGGATACTACGGGCTACCTGAATGAAAGCATCCAGAGCTAGCAAAGGGACTTCAGGGAGAGGCATTTTCATGCATGATTTAACACTTCAGTCACCTAACCAGATGTGGCAGGAGAAATCGGAGCTAAGCTTTTGTGTCAGGAAACCTTCTAGCTAAGTTAATAAATTGGCAGCTGGTGGAATAACAGAAAACGGGGAGCCACAGAGGACACCTCCCCATGTGGCGCTGTAGGGTGGATCTCCCTAGTCTGGGTTCTGAAGAGTGAGCCTGCCTTCCAGAGCACAGGTCAGGGTGTGGTTGGATGATATGCACCTGTGCCTGGAGCAGCCCTTGCCTCTCCATGGGCATCTGCCCAGTGGTTCCAGGTGGATTCTTAGGATTGCCCTGGGCTGCCAGGACTCAATGCATCTGAAAGAGCTCTGTGATCACTCAGGGTCCTGGGGTATAACCACTGCCTCTCATCCCACCTCCCACAGCATAGGCAAGCCACTGAGGAGAAGAAAGCAGCTTTGCCTCTAGGCTACCACCTCTCAGTTAGGCTTAGGGGAAGCTCCTGGAAGGCAGCCTTCTAATGCTTACGCATATGCACACACATACTCCTCCATGTGCACTCTCACACATATGTATGTACACTGTCCTTTCCATCATTTTCTTTGTCTCCTTCCCTCACACACTCCAGTATTTGCACACTCGTACACACGTGCTTGCATATACAAGGTTGTAGATTGTCTGAAACTTCATAGGGCTGTGGTGATCCCACATTGGTCACATTTCAGAGTAGAAGGAAGGGTATGCTGTCATCTCTTCCAGGCCTATATCTTTCTTAGAAGGTGTTTGCTTTGTCCCTACCTCACTCTCAGGAGGGCTGTGGGGCTCACCATCACTGCCATCTCACGTAGAATTGTCCAAGGAGTACAGCAAGGACCACCACCTCTGCCTGGCCCTTGGCCTTAGCCTCTGAGGACTAAGTGAAACCCCCAAGGTCTTGACAGAGCTTGGTCAAACTCCACAAGGCAGACTCTGTCTCCAGCCATGACCCCTGGGGCTGTTCTCTTCTGATGCCAGGTCCTTCCACCACTGAGGCCACAGCAGGCTCATCAGTGGGGCGTACCGCCTATCCCAGCACACAAGTACTTCACATCCACAGCCTGACTGCAAATGGGACCTTAATTAATGAACTTAATAATACAGTCTCTTTCCATGGAACATTAGCCCAAGTTCAAGGTAATCAGCAAGAGTGTCCTTTGTGTCACAGAAGTGGGAAAGCACAGCACACTGTGAGGTGTCCTAGGCCCCTTGGTGCACTCCGCACAGGTGCCTGTGCATATTTGGTGTCTATAAGTCTCTGGTCATCAGTTCAGGGCAGGGATGTTAGGCTCATCAGTTACCTGGCATCTGTGGGTCTTACTCCATCCATTTTGGATCATAAGTCAGTGTCCCTAGGCCTTTGTGGGCCTTGTGGATGTAGCACACGAGAGAAGAGACTGCTGTGACTAGGGCATGAGAACTTCAGAGTTCAGGGTCCACATCTGGCCTCCTAGTTGACACCTGCATCATGAAACTTGGCTGTACATATAGTGAGGCACAGAGGCCATTGTAGGTCCCTATGGTGTGAGATAGCACCTGAAGGCTGTTCCAGGGGTGGGTACCAAACACCTGGGAATGGCAGAAAGCAGCATACTCCTGGTGATAATAGGGACCAGAGCCTGTAGCAGTTGGTCTCCAGCACCCCAGGCAGCCCAGGAGTGAGAAGGTGTACGCCACCCACAATGGACCCCTTTACAGCAGGTGAGGATCACAGGACTTGTGAAGAGAATGTTGCCCCCCCAACACACACACACACACACACACACACACACACACACACACACACACACACACACAGGTGTAGGCACTGAGCCTGCCTCCTTTCACCTCTGTACTTTACTGAGGATGAATAGTATATTGACTTGCAGCACTAGCTGGGTTCCTGGTGGCTGATGAGGCTTGGCTTGTTGCTTTTAACTTGATGTCAGCTATGGCCTGTAAGGGTTTTCAGAGCCCTTGCAACTCTGTACCTGTTTGTAGGGCACCACAGACACCAACGCAGGCTGCAGAGCCCTCAGCTGGATGACCTGGGGCCCTTGATCACATTTGCTACCTGTGTTTGGGAATCCTTGGAAGGAGGCTGCCTGATTCCTTACTCCCTAAGGAGACCTTTACCCAACAGGGACAAAGCCTCTAACCCACTTTCCCAGCTACACTGATCATGGTGGGGCCTTGGTTTCATTCAAATGCTCCTGAAAATCAATGACCACTCATGCTTCCGGTTTGGAGTACAGAATGAGCTATTACCTTGAATGTTTACTGTTTTCTTTCTTGTACTTTATTCTGAACAGCTCCTGTGCATGCATGCATGCAGGCACGCACACACACATTCACACACACACACACACACACACACACACACACACACACATACACACATACACACACACCCGTTTTGAGAAGCACTAAGGTCTTCAGAATGGGCAGCCAAATAGATATACAAACCTTTTTGTTTTCAAGCAACCTTCTTGCTGATGAATCGTTCTCAGAGGACAAACTGTCCTAGCTAGGGCTTCTATTGCTGTGATGAAACACCATGACCAAAGCAACTTGAGGAGGAAAGCGTTTATTTGGCTTACACTTTCACATCACTGTTCATCACTGAAGGAAGTCAGGACAGGAGCTCAAACAGGGCAAGAACTTGGAGACAGGAGCCGATGCAGAAGCCCAGAGGGGTGCTGCTTACTGGCTTGCTCATCATGGTTTGCTCAGCCTGCTTTCTTACAGAACCCAGGACCACCTGCCCAGGAATGGCACCACCCACAGTGGACACGCCAATCACTAATTAAGAAAATATCCTACAGGCTTGCCTATAGCCCGATCTTATGGAGGCATTTTCTCAGTTGAGGTTCCCTCTTCTCAGATGACTATAGCCTCTGTCAAGTTGATATAAAACTAGCCAGCACACAGTCGTTGTGTTAAAAATAGGCTTTCATTTATCAACCTCCCCCAGAGAAGTTTCCAGATAGTAGAGGCATCTGTCGGTTCTCACTGAAGGGTTGTCCTTCACTTGACAGGTGCTGGCCCCCACACCAGTCCTTCCCTTCCAGACCCAAGCCTGCTGTTGGGCAGACCTTGCTGTGGAACAAAACTGGAAAACTATAGGGCTGCATTTCTGGGTGGGAGGCATGGGATACAAAGTAATCAATAGACACTCAGAAAGTAAAGCTGCATGTCCCTTAAGCAGAAGCTGGGGACATACAAAAAAGGGCAACTAGGGTTCCAGGGGTTCTGTTTGTTGACTTGCTGGTTATAATTGCTACATTGTATTGTATTTCACACATTTGTGACTTCTCACTCTCTCTACCAAAGTAGGAAATGTCATAGATCAGTCTTGGTCCTGGAGCCTAGGGTAAGACCCACCCAGATGATTCTGGGAAGATTATGTCCCTCTTTCCCCGAGACAGACAGGCTGCAAATCTAATAATAGGTGTGCAGATACAAGCCTGCTTGGCAGCTCCTCCTCTTCCTCCTTCTCCTCCAGGCCAGTCCTCCTTGGTTCCTCTCAAGGTTGTATAAACACAGACCCTCTACAAAGTCCTAGTACCATAAGGTTAATGACAGAAGCTAGTTTTAGGTGACCCAGCCAGCACTAAGTGCCAAACGTTGACCATCAAAGCAGAACCCACCTGAGCCTCCTGAGCTGATTTCAGGTAAGGCATGGGACAGACATGGCACTGGGCATAGCCACAAGGTAAGTGCTCCAAATCACTCATGGCCTGTCTATGCCTGAAAGGCTGCTTTGCACACCAGGATAGGGAAGCCAGTGTGTGGCGCCTGGCCACCATGGCTCCAGGCTCTAAATTTCCATGACTGATCAGCCCCAGTGTGCATCTGCACAGGCCTAGCCACTGACACGATCCTTATCATCTACAACCACATAACTGTGATTTCTGGAGACCAGAGTCTAAGCTGAGTCTGTGGCAGGCTACATCTCAGGGCACCAGATACCCGAGTAGCAGCCCCAGAGTTTGAGGAAGCAGGTGTGGCACTGGGAGGGGGAATGGCAGACCCCTTACAGTGAGAGCCTTGGGCTCCCAGCCCCTCCTGGCATTTATTACTGCTCTCTCCCTGACACCCTGCTTGTCTGGAAGAACTGGTTCCACCATGGCCTCCTAGAAGACAATGAGTCTTCAAACCAGGGGACAGGAGCAAACTGGCCCAAGAAGAATCACACAGGAGGACACATAAGATGTCACCACACTGCTGAGTCTCTTGTCTCACCGAGTCCATATGTTTAGTGACTTGTCGTAGGAATATAGAAAATTGGATCCATAGAGCAGGGAACGACAAGATGCCTAGGATTCAGGATTCTTGGGCTTTTTTTTTTTTTTTTTTTTTT
>CABHPH010133006.1:42070-65456 GCA_902168325.1 Peromyscus nudipes
GAGGCAGAGCCAGGTGGATCTCTGTGAGTTCGAGGCCAGCCTGGGCTACCAAGTGAGTTCCAGGAAAGGCGCAAAGCTACACAGAGAAACCCTGTCTCGAAAAACCAAAAAAAAAAAAAAAAACCAGAAAGTGTGAGCAAGACATACACAGAGAGACACAAAAAGACAGAATCTGCAAGCCCAGGAGGAGAGGCCTCAGGGAGCTGTCCTGTTTCTCTCTCAGACTCCAGCCTCCAGTCAGAGGCTACAGCAACTGCAATCTAAGCACCCAGGCTGTGGTGCTCTGTGGGCCAGCTAGGGTAGATGAAGACAGGAAGCAAGACAGAGCCCGGGCTGGGTAAAAATCCTGTAACCCAACCCAGACAGCCCTTGACACATGTCTAAAATCCACAAACCACAAACCAGCACCAGACCTCACTTACCACACAGACACATATACATTAAAACACACACATAAAAACACACTTGATACTTAGGCACTGTACCGACACATAAACACAAATGCGTTCATGAATACCACATACTAAATTAGCACATGAACATGCATACATGTACACACATATAAGCACAAACATCAGTGCATATGTACATACACATGCTAACCACATGCCCTGGTGACCAGAATGTACCAGAACTCAGCAAGCCCTCCCTGAGAATGAGGTTAGGTACACCCTGAGTCCGTCTTCTCTATGCTATGGCACTCTGTGGAAGAGTTTGGGCGATGTGGCGTTTCTGTGGCACGACGGTAGGTTAACTGCTGTTTCAGGTGCCCCATCGCCCCAAGTGTCAGGGAAAGTGCTCAGCACCTCACATCGCCCAGCACAGCACCCGACATACGGCCAGGAATATGGGAAGTTCTTGGTCTGTTAGGGAAAGAATTTAACATCAGACACAGAGATCACAGGAAGTCAGGTTTAGTTGAACCAGAGAGGGTGAAAGTAAACTTCAGAGAAGACTGACTGTGAAGGGGCACAAAAGTTCATTCCAAAGATGCTGGAAGAGCTGCCTCCCTGCCTCCCTGCCTCCCTGCCTCCCTGCCTCCCTGCCTCCATCCATCCATCCATCCATCCATCTATCCCTGACTCCCTCCCTGCCTCCCTGCCTCCCTGCCTCCATCCATCCATCCATCCATCCATCCATCCATCCATCTATCCCTGACTCCCTCCCTCCCTCCCTCCCTCTCTGTTTGCTTTCCTTCCCTCCCTCATCTTTCTTTTTATCTTTCTTGAGACAAGGTTTCACTCTGTAGCCCAGTGTCCTAGAACTCATTATGTAGTCCAGGCTGGCCTTGAGCACTTAAGAATCTTTCTGCTGGAATTGCAGGTATGAGCCACCACACTTACAAGAAGTTTTATGACTATTTTGGAGCTAAATATTTATGGGATAAAGTGACTCATTTTCCCTCCCAATTCACAGTAGATTAGATCTCTCTAAAAGAGAGTGTTTCTTCCCATGAGCGTCTAGACAATACCACACCAGAAAGGGACATGGATTAAAAGCCACAGTTCAACTTACATGGCAGTGAAGCCGAGGTCTTTTTATTAGTGGCACGTGTGACAACTGGGTGAGTGTCCTGGTGCCTTTGTTTCTTGCACAGTAGGAAGAGCAAGCTGACGTTTCAAGGTGTAACCACAGAGGGAGCATCCTGACAGGTGGCAGCCACAAAGATGCAGCTCTAGTGCCCCTTATCCCCTTGTGTCTAACTCATTGCCTACCCAATCTCATCCCCACCACACAAAGCTAGTGGCCACCACATGGAAGCTGAGTGACCTGGTGTGAACAGCATGGATAGCTGACATGTGGAGGTCCTATGTAACAGCCATGTTAAGAAATGATTAGCCACAGGGTGAGAAGATCACTCATCTCACAATGGATTTGTTCTAGGACTCCGTGGAAACCGTTAGCTCCCTTGGAACAGTTCGGGCGATTCCAGGGAAGAGTGTGTGCATGCTGCTTGCTCTATTGCACTGGAGTGATGTACCTAAGGAAACAGACACGGTTGCCCTCAGGCAAGGCAGCAGCAAGCTACCATTGTGCTTTGGCCCCCCCCTTTAAAAAAAAAAAAAAAACTAGAAATCAGCTATGGTCACAACCTTGGCAGCTGTGATCTTGTTTCTTGTTCTCGGTCAAAGGCTCCACTCAACTATCGTCTGGTACACTGTGAAGAGCATCAGGACCCAGCCATGTGGCTAATGACACCCTTGAAAGGCTATGAGCCTCTGGCCCGATGACCAGTAAACGCACCAAGCTGCCAACTGGAGCTGTGAGCAGAACAGGACACAGGACAGGCTGGACTGCAGACGTCTGGCTGCAGGACAGTCCACTCCATTCCTGGCTGTCAGAGGGCAGATCCAAGGAAACCTCAAATGTCTTGGCAAAGGCCACACAGAACCTCTGGAAGTCCTTGGAAGACCCCGGCAGTACAAACTAATAGATCCACCTGGGCAAATGGTGCTGTATGCCGCAGAAAGCTGCCATCCCAGGCAGGGATGTGGCCTTCATTTAACTTCCTATGGGTCCCTGATTAAGACTGACTGCCTAATCACGGGATATCAGATGACACACCCCTCAAGGATTCCTGAAGCCAAGCCAGCATAGCAGAGCCTGCTGACTGGATGTGGCCGAGCAGATTGCTGATGGTGTTCATGTAGATCTGAGCTCCTGTCCCTAAGGCAGGTACATTCTGGAAGACTACAGCACAAGCTTTGCTTCTGTGTTGAAACAGGTGAGAAACAAGGTGCCGTCTTGGGAGTCAAGAGCCTCAAGAGCAAGCCTCCTCAAAGCAGGCAGACATGCCCCCACCCAAGCCTGCCTCAGTGGGTCTCTTTCAGGCCTTGGGGGCCCCTCCTAGCTGGGACATCCTGAGCCTTCTCCCTCCTGGTCCATCAGTGAAGCTCCCATCCCTCCCTTCTATGCAAGCACCAACTTGTCAGCCTGCAATCACCCTGCACAGCGTAAGCTGTCCCCTGAACTTAGCCAGGAGACCGCTTGCTTGTTGTGAAGCAAGGATATACAGATGGATTGTCCCATCCCTCCCCAACTCACCCTGTGCTCAGATGTGACTGATATCCTCCAACATGTACAGGCCTTGGACCAACAGCAAGTCCTTCCCTTCTACCAGTTGCTTTGCCAATTGAACACTTTTAGTGAAGAGATTTAAGGAAGTAAAACTACATGTGAAGACCTCTCTCTGGCGGACGGTGCTGTGCTTGCTCCAGCCGCTCTCTCTCTCTCTGACATGTCTGGCAAGAAAGTGGACCAGGATACACAAGCATGCATGGTTCAGGAGCAGTACCCAGGACATCCTCTGGACCTATGGGTTGGAACCTGAAGCTCATCTGGATGTGGCTACTCAGGGCCTCTCATAGTCAGGCTGTCTATGAGACAACAGCCTCCCTCCCTTCACTCTTATCCTGGTTGGGGGACTTACATACTTTGCTACAAATCTGGGCCTCAGGAAAAGGTGCTGGGCTGAGATAAGTTTGATGGGTGCTAAGGATGGACAGATTCTCACTAAAAGCCAAAATGCTACCATGCGCTGTTTGATGATGGCCTAAATGTACCAGTGTCCCAGAGGCTATAAAGGAGCTGGAAATCCATTTCCAACGCTGTGATGCTGTAGTGCACACAGTGAGTCTCACATATGGCAAATGCTGATCTGAGAAAACCTACCATCCCCATGAAAGCAGAGCGAACACAGTTCTCAGCATCTGTGAATGACTTCAGAGACCATTGCAGTCTGTGGACTGCACTGGGAACTGCCACTTAGGTATCTTGCACCAGAGACATCCACTCCCACATGCCAACAACAGCCTCACACAAATCTCGTGTCAGTGTGTCCTGACGACATCAAGAAGATCTGTTGTCAGTGGTCTGCACGGTGTGGGTGTTTGTAAGCACCTGTGTTTCTCAGAGCATGGCACAGTTGCTCAAGGGTCATGGCTGTACCATGGCCTCTTCTCAGGGCAGGTATCTGGTCCCGTAGAGGTATCAGCTCTGCTCTGACCATGTCATCAAGATTTTAGGGTAGAATAGGGTAGTTGTTATTTGATCCAGGCCTCTGGATGTCAAGAACAAAATCTACTACACCATGTTTTCTGAACACACCAGTGACAACCACCTCCCTCTGCCAGGGCTTTCTTTTCTTCAGGTTGTTGCTCCTGGGGTCAAGGCACTTTTCCCAATGTGTGTCCACAAGACTTCCATAGAATGGTGGATACCATTGTTCTGAGCCACTGTTGTCCCATAGTATCAGCCGTAGCATTAAGGGGCCAGCTGGGCTGGGAGTATGGCCTTGACCTGGGACCACAAGTCAGGGGCCCATGCCTGTCATCCACCTCTCTGATACACCATGGAATCCTGTGTCTGTTATGTATGTCTTCCTGACAGGACCTCATCTGCAGGGATGTGTGACTTCCTCCCTGGCTGTCAACCCCCATGTGGCACATGGACATATCCTTGGTGAGGGTCATTACCTGTGCTGTGTGCCTTTGCATGAAGGAGGGACTTGGGCTGAACTGTCACATGACATTGCTCCATCTGCTTCCGTGTGGAGATCCATCTGCAGGGGAGTTAGGGGGTCACAGTCCCTTTGGTCGAACTTTCTGCCGCTAGCTGGAGTCACATGCAGGGAGTGGGGTGACCAGTAGGTGGTGATGGCATGTGTGTTTGGGAGAAACTTCATCTTGTGAGTGGACAACATACCTGCTAAAAAGAGCCTGGTGGAACCCCCACCACAGAAGTCAGAGGGCCCTGGTCAAGCATGTGGCCGGCTTTTCAGATTCACAGAGACATCCAGGTGTGGTTGGTTTCGGCTCCTGCACGAGCAGTGTGGCTGCCCAGGCAGCGGTTTCACTGTTCATTTCCTCTTGGTTTCCAGCCCCTCACCCACACCTCTTTTTTTCCATGTAGCTCAGCTTTCCTGGTCTGGATACTTCATTCCACAACAGGGCAGCGACTTCTCAATTGCTTCTGCTCCCTGACGGTTCACTGTCCAGCCTTCATTTGGCATTTGAATGGCCCCTCCCACGAACCTGCTGACTTTGCTGATTTTTTTTTTCTCAGGTCAGAGAAAGTTTGTGGGCCAAACCATACTTCTAATTCAAACTTTATTATGTAATTATAGTGTGAAACATATTATTTTTCTCTTTATTTTTCTTCTCTCAGTTAACGGTATTTTATTGCATAAATAAATTATACATCCTGTAATTCATGCCTCGCAGCCTACACACCAATTAAACAGAAGCTGACATAGTCCAAACACAGTCACATGTAACTGTTTATTTCCTCTGAACTAATAGCACCATTTAGCTACGTGGTGGTTGTAAGCACCGGGTGGGGCGTGGGGGGGGGCGGTGGTGGAGATGATCTGTGGCTCTCTGTAGGGCTATCTACAATATGTATCCTCATGCCCCTAGACCCACTCAGGGCAGCAACTACCCAGGACCCACGGACACTACCCCTCAGCAGAGGCTGTAGCTTCTCTTTCCCACTGCAGGGAGACTCCTTCAGCCATAGATCCCCAAGTAAATGGTCACCTTGCCTCCGTCTCTGGCTACCTAGCTGTTCTAGTTTGCTTTCTATTGTGGTAATGAAACACTGACCAAAACGGACTTGGTGAGGAAAGGGTTTATTTGGCTCATAGGTCACAGTCCACCATTGAAGGGAGCCAAGGCAGGAACTCAAGGCAGTAACAGAGAGTCGGGAACTGAAGCAGAGGCCATGGAGGAAGGGACCCACTGGTTTGTCACTGTAGCTTGCTCAGACTGCTGTTTGTTTGTTTGTTTGTTTATATAATTGGAGGCCACCTTCTCAGAGGTGTATACAGCACACTCTGATTGAAGATGTCTCTATCTTCCTGTCTTCTTCCTAAGTTCTGAAGGCTCCTGGCAGTACAGAGGGACATAGATGTTAACCCCTCAGAGGCAACATCCTTTTGAGGTCATTGCAGGGTCCACACCTGTGAGGTGATGGGAAAGGGTAAGGAAGGTCATGGCATCTGGAAAAGTCATGCTTGGAGGCAGTGTTCCAGCAAGTAGCCTGTGACCTTCCTGTGACAGGGTAGGAAGAGGAGCCTCCCGAACCCCATCAATTAACAAACAGCAGAGAAGTCACAGTGGGGCAGGGAAGTCCAGAACATAGGCTTATTTATACCCACTTCAGGCCGATGAAATGAGCTTGCAAACTCCATCCACAGGCCATAATCAATTGCATTCTATCGCATACACAACTGCTGTCTGCGGATGAGAATTACACACGCAGATGCCTGCTCTCCTCAAGCCAATTCCTCTCTTGATAGTTATAAAATAGCGGCTCACTCCACAGTCAGAGTGCTCCAGAGACTCCGTCCCTACATTAGAAGGATATTCAGCTAAGCTTTTTTTTTTTTTTTTTTGGTTTTTCGAGACAGGGTTTCTCTGTGTAGCTTTGCGCCTTTCCTGGAGCTCACTTGGTAGCCCAGGCTGGCCTCGAACTCACAGAGATCCGCCTGCCTCTGCCTCCCAAGTGCTGGGATTAAAGGCGTGCACCACCAACGCCCGGCCTCAGCTAAGCTTTTTCTCACACAGTCTCAGACAAGTCCTTGCACTAAGAACCAAAAAAGTTGCTTGGGATTCTAGGAGAACATTCGGAAAAGGCCACCAACAAATATTTCCAGGTGTCACTCAGGGGAGGACTTTCCATACACAAGGTCAACCACATTTGGGACAACAGTCAGAATGCCACCAGATACCACCACCCACTGCCACAAACATGCCACCTGCTTCATTTAGCAGAAGATGTGTCCATGTGGTCTCCAAACATGGCCTCCCTGCCTTTCCATGGACAGACCCTGGTCATTCCTACCTCAGTGTAACAAAAATGCACACGCCAAGGTTTCTCTGAACAGACCTACGGTATTAGTCTGACTCTGTGTCCCTGCTGACAGGATGCTTCTCAAGCAGCCTTCACATCCCTCGAAGAAGCTGCCTAACACCCTGGGAACTGCAGTGTTGACCAGCCTCAGTCCCTCCTTCCCCACTTCACTGATACGTTGAAGTTGGTCACAAAGGTTTACCTGTTAGGAAGAAAGAAGGTGCCATAAGCACCTCCCAAGCTCCCACCTTGAGCTCTGAAGCCCAGTTACAGATAATGCATACCACTTTGGCTTCTCTTAACCCATTCACGTCAGCTTACTGTAGGTTTTGGTAACAAGTGCCTGTTTTTCTTTTTTTCTTTTTCTTTTTTTTTTTTTAAAGCCAGGCTGAGTGGTGAACAAGTACACTTTCTGTGTCCATGTAATGTAATTTATTAAGGAGAAAGAAAGTCTTGGTGTGGATGCTGGCCAACCTCCTCCCCAGGACTGACGCCCCGTGCAGACATCCTGCGCAGTGGCATCAACAGTGGTCATCTGCACATTCATTGCTCTTTCTGCCGAGAGCAAGGTGCACACAGCCCCAGCCTGTGGACAGAGCTCCACTCCCCTTCCACTACTCACTGACTTCAACTGAAGGGGTCACTTCACTTCATTTCTATGAAAATTTGGCCCCATGCGCCATCACCTGCAGCCACCCACTTCTTTCCTACATGGAGGAGTCCTGTAGCCTAAGCCATGTCACCTGCAGGAGGACATGAGTTCTGCCTCCCAGACTCTGGGCTCAGTCATATCACCTTCTTTAGCCAACAGGATATGAGCAAGTGTGACATGAGTCGCAAGAGTCCGGCAGCTCTGAGAGCTGTGAGCTTTCTCCATGTCTGTGATTGAGAAAAGCGCAACACAAGGGGAGCTGACTACTCATTTACAGAGGCTAGGACTTCAGCACAGGCGCAGCAGCTAGCCATGGGTCACAGGATGAAAGAGTTCTGCTGTGTGAAGCTATGGGCTTTGGGATATTTGCTGTGTAGCAAACTGACATATACAGCCCTTGTAGCTTGGGTAGGGCGGGGCTGAGGAAGCCACCCGAGTCCCCCAGAACTAGGGTGAAAGCTCAGGCTGGAAATACATACAGCATGTTGGTGTAAGCTTTGGATGCTACATTGAGCCACAGGTCCCCACTCAAGAGCTCTGTGTTTCTACTGCCCTCCACCTCAGCCTCCTGTCATTGTCTGTCTAGTAGGTTGTCTTCCCAAGTTGTCAGACTGCAGTCAGCTCCCAGACACCCCCACTCTCCAGGGCAGTTCCCACAGCCCCTAACTAGAGAGAGAGAGAAGGCACTTTCCAACAGCCCTGTCTCTGCCGGCCATAGCCCGGCCCCTCAGGGGGAGCTGTAAACAGCAACCCCAGGCCACTTTGCAGGCCTCTCCGAAGCTGATGAGGTATGTATCCCAGCCCTCAGCCCCCAGCCCCATGATTATGGGGGTCTTTCTGTGTGGTTCCCATGTCATGACATGTGGGCTGCAGTGGATACTCTAGCCTGTTCTGCCTCTACTGTGGACTCTTCTCCATGAGGGAAGGAATAGGGTCCTGCCCTTTTTCAGTCTCTCTAGGGGACCACTGATACAGAGTCTCTGGATTGAGCCATCAAGAGTGGAATCTCACTTTTCAGCCAGTCTCTGAGTTCAAAATGGAATCCATTCCTAGAGGGGAGGATACAAACCCCATGAGAGCCATATCCATGAGAGTGACCAGGTGTCTCCAAGGACAACAGGGAGGTCACTCTGCAGCCATCATATCCAGCCACCCACTCAGGCCAGGAGGCCGCCGCAGAATCTAGTTTTCTCAGGGAGGGAAACAGAGAATTCAGATTATAGAAGATATCCATGGGTGAAGTCTGATCCTATCATACCAGCTCAGAGTGGAGAGAGCAAGGTAAGGGACCCAAGGAAGGGGGCTCAGAGGGCAGCTCCTGATGATAAATCAGAAGGGACAAAGGAGGCTCACCCTGCCCTTAAGGGCCACAGTCTCCCTTCTGAGTACAGGAGATGGGTGGATCCATGGGGAAATTAGCACCTTCTCATCTGTTGCTCTGGCCAGTGCTCTTCTTCCCAAATTGACCCCTTCTCAGGCTCCCTCAGGCAGCAGGCATGCTTATCTCTGGAGGCTCCTGGACCTGTAGATAGAGCAGGGTGTAAATACAGGTTTCAGCAAAGTGATTAGGCCTGAATCCCAAAGTGGTTCTTACTGGATTCAGCTGGAGACAGCCCTTCAAGGTGCCTGGACCCCTGGCTGGAAGCCACTCCATGGAGGCAAGAACATGCTTTACCCCAGGAAAATCTCATAACTCAAGTAGTCTGGGGGTGGGCATCTGGACAGGTACAGGATGGGACAAGTGTCACCATGGAGCAGCCCACAGGCAGGGATAAAGGCTGAAAGCAGGTATGCAGAAGCAGGAAAGCAAACTCCGTGAAGGAAACCGGTCTGTAAAGGCTGCAGGGTATGTAGGGAGCCAGGGGAGGTGGGGACCATGGTGACCACAGGCTGAGGGTAAAGCACAGGACACTTGCAGCCTATATGACTGAAACATGAACACATTGATTCTGTCTTTGATCCGGTGTGTGGCCTCTGCAATGCTGAGTGACTCTGAGGGCAGAGGTAGACCTGGGCTCATGGAGCTGCATCCATATTGGAGCATTGGTACAAAGTCTGCTCTGAGGTGACAGGTTAGCAATGGAGGAGTCACGGAGGGGAAGTAGGAAGCTCTCTGCCCTCCCTTTTTACTTTCTTATTTTGTGACAATGTCTCACTGTACGGCCCAGGCCAACCTTGAACTCACAACCCTCCTACTTGGGCTCATGAGTTCTGGGATTATAGACCTGGGCCGCCAGTCCCAGCTGTCCTCTCTACCTTCTCAAATTTTCCTGAAGCAATAAACCTCTCTAAAACACAGAGGTAAAAGAAGAAGGAAGCAGGAGAGGGATAATGAGGTCACAGGAGTGAGCCATCATTTCACCTTCCTGGCTGCCTCGGAATCAAGGTTCACTGTGCTCTAGAATCTTTGCTGTTCTTAGAACAAGGATAAACTATTCTTACTCGTGAACATGGAACCAGCTGAAGGAGATAGGCCGTACCTGTCCCAGAGCTGCTCCTCCCAAGGGGACCTCTGTGAGCAGCACAAGTCACAGCCGGGTCTCCATCACCCAGCACACGGAACTGTGGTTGCCACAGGCTGACACTTCTCTGACATTCTAGAGTCCTTCACTGGCCTTGGTGGCATTCTCATGCAGGCTACAAGTCCACACCAGACAGGAGGCACCGAAGTCCATACACAGCACTCCTGGGCCCGCACTGGGTCTGGGGGTACCAAGAATTCCCCAGACAACTGTACTTCTGAGGATTTGCGGCTGAGCCTCAGCCTGGGCCTGGATCTCTAGGAGGGAGGTGGTGCCACTCTCCACCAGGCCAGGGCCTCTGGAATGTACCAGATGGCTGTGGTAGATGCCCTCCCCGGAAGTCAGGCGCCCGTGCTGGCTGGCTGACAGGTGTCATCTGGCAACCACCGGCTCACACCCTGCAGCAGGGGCTGTGGCAATAGAGGCTTTCAAATGGCACAGGGACAGGACAAGGTGAACACAGGTGACTGCCCTGACACTCCTGGCCTCTCAGCTGCCATTGCCTGCCTGCTGGGGGTTAGCAAAGCCCAGGGGAGGAATGCAGGTGTCCAGGGGAGGAATGCAGGTGCCCAGGGGAGGAATGCAGGTGCCCAGGGGAGGAATGCAAGTGTCCAGGGGAGGGATACAGGTGTCCAGGGGAGGAATATAGGTGTCCAGGGGAGGAATGCAGGTGCCCAGGGAAGGAATACAGGTGCCCAGGGAAGGAATACAGGTGCCCAGGGAAGAAATGCAGGTGCTCAGGGGAGAAACACAAGTGCCCAGGGGAGGAATGCAGGTGCCCAGGGAAGGAATACAGGTGCTCAGGGGAGGAATACAGGTGCCCAGGGAAGAAATACAGATGCCCATGGAAGGAATGCAAGTGTTCAGGGGAGGGATACAGGTGTCCAGGGAAGGAATGCAGGTGTCCAGAGGAGGAATCCAGGTGTCCAGGGGAGGAATGCAGGTGCTCCTCTGGGCATCTCAGTGCTCTCTCCAGATGTGTCATGGCTCAAACAGGTCTGGAGAGGGATGAGTTGAAAAGAAAGGTCCACTGAAAATGTGGGTCATGTATGTATGAGTGTGTGCAGGTGAGGGCCACGCACATGCCTGTGTGAGCCCCCTTGTAAGTTCAGAGCCTCTCATCTCTACCCAGTCCCTCCCTTCATAAACTCAGTGTTAAAATGTCCTAGGTGTCACAGTGACTGCCCAGGTTCCTCACTTCCTCTTCCTCTTCTCTCTTACTGAGACTGTGCAGCCTCTTACGTGGCAGAGTAATTCTCTATAACCAAGTTTCAGGGTGATGCACACTCAAGTGCCCCCTTGCACTCTCGTCAACAGCACTGTGCCCTTCTGTCCACCTGTGCAGAGTGGACCTACAGCACACACTCACATAGGGGGCAGTGTCCTGCCTACCTAAGATTCGTGAGCAAGTCATGTGACAGCATGCACCGTTGCTGTGGAGGGAGCACACCTGCTTTCCCACACTGGAGAGGGATGGCCAAGAAAAAAGGTCACAAAGGAACCGGAGGGGAGAGGAGGTGAGGGAGGGGAGGATAAGAGAGGAGAGAAGAGGAAGTGGGGGATGAAGGACAGAGGCTGGTGAGGGAGGGGCCCGTTCCAGGACACTGGCCTCCCTTCCCCTGGGGTGAGTGGTGGCAAAGCCACGTGTTCAGATGTGCTCCTGGCACAGGAGGCTGGAGCAGGCTACAGACGGCCTGGGGCAGCTCATCCTGTGGAGCTCAGGGCCTTGGGAAGCCAAGGAGGAGACGGGAGATGCGGAATGCCACTCGGGCATCTGTGTCCCCAGGTTTCAGTGGTCCCCGGGAGCTGGGAGAAGGTGGGCGGCGTTTTGGGGGTGGGGGGAGTCCAGCCTAGGGGCCAAGTCTTCTCAGGAGCAAAAAGCAACTGGTTTAACTGGTTTATTCTGGAGAAAACAGAACACAGAGATGCACACATACGTGCTCATATATGTGCACTTGTGCACACACTTCCACATGAGTGCACATAGGCACTCCTGTACATACATGCCCATTTGTACACACTCACCTGTGAGCACAGTCAAATATTCACACACTTCCTTAGTCACACCCCTACACAGGTGCAGGAACTCATATCAGTAGCACAACATGACACAAGCTGGAGTCATCGGAGGAAGGAGCCTCAGCTGAGGAAAGGCCTCCGTGAGATCCAGCTGTGAGGCATTTTCCTAATTAGTGATTTATGTCGGAGGGCCCAGCCCATGTGGGTGGTGGGCTGGTGGTCCTGGGTTCTATAAGAAAGCAGGCAAAGCAAACCATGGGAACAAGCCAGTAAACAGCATCCTCCATGGCCTCTGCATCAGCTCCTGCCTCCAGGTTCCTGCCCTGTTTGAGTTCCTTCCTGACTTCCTTCAATGATGAACAGTAATATGGAAGTGTAAGCCAAATAAACCCCTTTCTCCCCAACTTGCTTTTCTGTCATGGTGTTTCATTGCAGCAGTAGAAACCCTAATACGCCAGACAGTTGTTTAGCTTGAACTGTTTAGGGGGCCCCTGGGCAGTGGGATTGGGATTCGGCCCTGGTGCATGAGCCGAGCCAGCTTTTTGGAGCCCAGCGCCTATGGTGGGACACCTTGCACAGCTTTGGTGCAGGGGGAGGGGCTTGGACCTGCCTCGACTGAATGTACCAGGCTCTGCTGACTCCCCATGGGAGGAGGTGGGAATGGGGGATGGGTTGGAGGGGAAAAGTGGGCGGTGGGAGGAGGGAGGAGAGGGGCATCTGTGGTTGGTATGTAAAATGAAACTTATAAAATAAAAATACAAAGAGAGAGAGAGACAGACAGACAGACAGCTCAAGACCCTAAGACACTCCTCGCTGACATCCCCTTGCTTCCGCGTGTTCCCTGTGGAGGAAATAAGCCAGCAAGGCCCAGAGGAGGCGAAGAGGCACCAACATCGCTTCTTTCACGGTCTCTGGTTTAAGAAACAGGCAGCTGGTCGGTTGGTTGCCTTGTGAACCAGGCCCTGCGGACCGGCCTCCTGCTCAGGATAGAAGTGGGGAATGTCTTGGGTCTCCAAACCTCCCTCCAGGAAGGAGACACAGCCCCGTTCAAGTGTCACCACGCACACTGCGAACATGCCCGTGACTCTTGGTGGCCAGAACCCGAGCACACACCCGGTGAGTGGTGTTCCGATCGCTGTTCACGGAGAGGGGCTTTTATGGGGAACACAGGGACCGGCAGAGTGACAGAGTTAAACTCAGGCTCTGCCACACGTAGACCTCAGGAAGACCGCTTCCTTCGCTTGGAAGCTTTGGGGCCCAAACGCGACACGGCCACTTGGGTTCTTAGGCCCAGGAGGCAACTAGTTAGGTGTTCCAGTGTAAAACGTCACGGTAGGTCCAGCTGCAAAGACCCGTGTGTATTGATTCTGCCTCTGTGGGTCAGCGCAGCAGAGCCTGGTCCCAGGTGTCTCAGACCACAACACACATGACCCCCGCTTTGTCGGCAATTCCGTTTGTCAGCAGTGCTCACCTTCCAGTTCTACCGGCCCTCCGGGCTGCTCATGAGCTTCCTCAGAACCAGCAAGGGAGGGAGACTCCAAAGGGTGCCATTAGAGTATGGAATGGAATTGCACACATGTGTGTAAGCAGACATGAAGCCACGTGCCTGTAACTATATGCATTTGCATCCAACCACATATGTGTGGTAGTATATTAGGATCCCACACATGGAACCACAGGTGGGTAACAAACATGCGGTCACATGCATTTGTATGGATAAGCATGTATTAACCACATGGTCACTGCGCCTGTGAAATTCGTTATATAATGTAGTTGTACCACATGTGCGTGGTATAACCATGCACATATGATCACATATGTAACTGTGCACATGTGATAACATAGCACCCCCATCTTAGCTGTGCCTCCATTTCCTACTTACCCACCTCCTGGGGTCCCCACATGTCAATTCCTCAGTTTTAAGTTTTACATCCAAGAAGCAGGATTTTGTCGGTGTGCTTTGCTTTGCCCCCATCAGCAACAGTCGGGGACACTGGAAGGCAGACTCCCCTCTCCAGACCACTCGGACCTCACGCCTACCCACACTACCAACCCCATCGCCTCTGCTGAGTCTTCTATTTTCTTTTCTGTTGCTGTGATAAATGACCCTAATGAAAAGCGACTTGGGGAAGACAGGTTTTGTTTTAGCTCACAATTTCAGGTTACAGTCCGTGATAACAGGAAAGTCAAGGCAGCGAAACTTAAAACACCTGGTCCCCTCACATCCACAGTCAAAAAGAGGAATGTGTGCATGCTGGTACTCAGTTCTCTCCATTTTACGGTTTAGAAACCGCTGCCTAGGGAATGGTGTCACCCACAGCGGGCTAAGTTGCCACATCAGTGGACTTAATTAAGACGATCTCCCACAGACCAACCAACGCAGACAGTCCCTCACTGAGACCCTCTTCCTAGGTGACTTCAGGTTGTGTCAAGTTGACAATGACAACTATCACAAGGGACTTCCTATGCTGAAGCCAGGACATCCGTGAGAGCCAGGTGAGCCTGAGAACCTCCCCAGTGGGCCGAATCTGTGAACAGAGGTGTTTGGAGCCAGGAGGCCGTCACTTAGGGCTTCTCCTTGGGGAGAACAGGGGAAGAAAATAGACATGAGTAGAAAAAGCAAACCCAGGGCTAATCAAACAGGAAGAATTCAAGGAGCTGAGCTCAGCTGAATGAAGCTCCTATGTCAACAGAACTACTCCTGGAGCCCTTTGCACAGGGGAGATGGGCTTGGTTAAAGCATCCGACACATGGCAGAAATGAGGTCTATCTGACCCACACAAAAAGGGAACTGGAAAGAACTGTTGCTTCAGATGATGACCTGGACACTTTACCATAGGAAATCCTGGTGACAATCAAGTTGTACAGAAATCAGGTAACTGTGTATCCACACACACATAAGCATTCCTGTGTGTATGCACATACATATATGTGCATGGGTAAAGATGTGTGTATGTCTCTGTGCACATGTATTCTAGGGCAGGAAGGTGTAATACACCCTTGGATGGGGAACTTGCCCTATGACAGTGCCAGGTACGAAGGACAACACCAGGAATATTGACCAGCATCCGCCCTGCCCACATCTCAGCCCTTGGATTCCAGTGGACAGTGAGCAGCACCTGGTCCCCAAACCCCATACTGTAAAACCTCAGGTCTTATGTGTTGATGAATTTCTAATCGGTCTTATTAAATAAAAAACATGGAGCCAGATATAGGGGTTAAAGCCTGAGAGAGATCAGAGGAATAGGAACAGCCACAGCTAACCTTACCTCACCAACTCTGCAGCTTCCAAAAAATGTGAGCAACTTCCTGACTTCCTGTCTACCCACACTTACATGCCTTGCTATTCTGCCATCTGATTTGCTCTCTGTGTCCAGCTACATCACTTCCTCTTCCTGCCCAGCTCTGTCACTTCCTGTCTGTCTCTACAGACCTTCAGACCTCCTTGGTTAACTAGTGTTGGAATTTAAGGTGTGTGCCACCACACCTGGCTCTGTTTCCAGTGTGGCCTTGAACACACAGAGATCCTGCCTGCCAGTGATAGGATTAAAGGCGTGTGCTAACATTGCATGACTTCTGTGTTTACTTATAATGGCTTGGCTTTTCCTCTGATCTCCAGGCTTTATTTATTAAAGCTCAAATAAAATATCACCACACCTGTGGGCTCCAAATAAGTAGGAGAGGAACTGGACAGAGAGGACATGGGATCTTAAAGGATGCTAGAGAAGTTTTCATGATGTTTTCCAGATGGAATTGCTTTACAAATTCCTGAGGTTTGCTTGGCAATGCCCTCTGGCCTGAGTTTCACATTAATACACAACATTTAAACTTCCAGAAAACTCATGGAGAAATAGCCCCTAGACAACACAGAGCAGCTGCAATCAGCGTCCAGCTCCAGATGCTGCAGGTGGAGTCTCCACCCACCACACTTGGATGGAGTTGAAGAAACTCCTTTTGTGGACCATTTCTGTAGAGCAGAAAGTGAGCTCTAAGGAAACATACAACAGAATCCACACAGACAAGGATGGCTATGCACATATACACCTGGTAAATATGGAAGGCAGAAAGTACCAGGTTAAAGAAAGGCACCATGGGTGAAATAATTAATAATTCAAGTGAGTGGAGCTACCCTCTGGCTGGGAAATCTCTGACCATGGTATTTATCTTTTTAAGGGACACTGAGATGGGAAATGTGTGGTGATATTTTGCTTGTGCTAATAAAACTTGCCTGGAGATCAGGGGGTGGAGCTAGCCATTAGTTAACCATAGAGGTCTGCAGGTCTGAACAGACAGGAGACAGGATGTGATATGGCTGGGGGGGAGAGAAGAACATAAGGTGAGCGGAGACAGGAGCTCGACCCCTTTTCGGTCTGAGGAGTCGTGGACATAAGAGGTGACTTTGACTGCTTCTTTGCTTCTCTGATCTTTCAGCATTTACCCCGATATCTGACTCCAGGTTTTTATTATTTAGACCAATTAGAATTTATGCTACAGAAATGTATACATCCCTGTTAAGTATTCATTCCCCATGCTTCCAGTATGTGGTCAGAGCTGAGCACATTACCAGAACCCAGAAGGATCTTCTTAGCAGCACCAACTGCAGGAAGGTGTGAGCCTCCTGAGGGGTGGTAGGAGATGGTACAAGGTGCTGGAACATCTGTACATCAGTACTTGCAGCCACAATACCATGCTAATTAATCCTGCAATTTTTTTATCTCTGGCCAGCATTCCAAGTTCACACTATGGTCTTCCCATGCCACCTCCAGTGTGCTTTGGATGCCCCTGAAAGAAACAGGCTGTGATCTTCATGTTCACATGAGTGCATACTGACACAAGTTTGAACACTTCACTTCTGCTTACACCAGCATTGCTCCCACAGGTGATGCTGTACCAGGGCATCTTCCTAACTCATGCAAGGAAGGATAGGAGACAGGAAAGATGTCACCTGTAGGCCCTAGAATGTCCCAGTAACCCGCAGCATTTCCATTTGACTTGCTAAAGGTCTTCTCTCTCATTGAGAAATCATTTTAAGAACAAGGATGCTCAGAGAAGGGCGGACCTTAGATATCACTTTAAGAGAACATAGCCCCAAATGGTCATCTGTAGCCCATAGAGAAAGCAATAAAGCCTTTCAGGTTGGAGTCTATGAATCACCGTCTCCCACGGCCAGCCTCACCAGGTTGATACAGGTTTTCCCCAGCTCTGTGCCCATGTCTCTAAGCCCTCCCCACCATAAAAAACAGTCTCTGATGGGTCTATGCATTTACACAGTGGCTTCCTCACCATGATAGGAGGCAATCCAGCTGCAGTCTTGACTACAGATAACGAAGACATTTCTTGGTTCACTAGAATTTAGTGGTTTTTGTTTTTGTTTTTCAGTTAAAATTGTAGAATGTAATTTGAAGATCTGTGTTCATTGAAAGCCCTGTCGTTTTCAGTTGCATACCAATGTATGTTGTGGCATATTCTTCACCGTGTGAAGATGTGTTGCTGTGATTGGTATAATAAAAAGCTGAATGGCCAATAGCTAGGCAGGAGGTATAGGTGGGACTTCTGGGCAGAGAGAGAACTCTGGGAAGAAGAAAGTCAGAGTCGCCAACCAGACACGGAGAGGAAACAGGAGGTGCAAGATGGAAAGAGAGGTAATACCATGTGGCAGAATGTAGATAATATGAATGGGTTAATTTAAGTTATAAGAGCTAGTTGAGACAAGCCTAAGCTAAAGGCCAAGCTTTCATAATTAATAATAACTCTCTGTGTCATTATTTGCAGGCTGGTGGTCCTGAGAAGCAAGTACTATTACAAATGTGTGTTCTTGATTATTTTGATAAGCTTTTAAACTAAAGTGGGATTTATATTCCAAGAAAAGCATCTTTAGGTTGAGCATGTAGCACACTGATATAGAAACTTAGCTGTTGTGTGCAAGGTCCTACATTCTATTCCCAGCATCAAAAGTTCATCTTTAAAAGATTATCCGAGCCAGGCATGGTAATGCTCACCTCTAACTGCAGCACTGTGGGGATGTCAGGAAGATCACTGCAAGTGAAGGCCAGTCAGGTCTACATACAGAGTTCTAGGCCAGCCAGGACTATTAAGACTGTATCAAAAACAAAGAAAAATGTTATAAATATTATAATTCACACCTTTATAAACTGAACACTGCTTCCCACTTTGGTGACATGTATGTGAATAGATACAAGTTTTGATGGCACATGTGTGGACATGAACAATGACACACACCTTGTGAAATACTGCCAGACATCTCTGTGGTGACATGAGACCCCATGATAACTCTACAAGCAACATGAAATCATTTGATCATGAAGCAAGTAGTAGTCAGGTGAGTACGGCTGCCTTTGGTGCTATGTGGGGGATTGCCTTTCCCATCCACTGACTGCACTCCCAGAATGCTTTGCTGGTGTGAGCACCAACATGTGGACATTCTCAAGCTTCATGCAGGACAGGATGCTGGATGGTTTCTACTTTTCAGCCAACCATGAGGACTTATAAAGCAACAATTTCTGGAGAAAGCTAGTTTTCTGATTCTTCTCCTTCAATCAAAGGCTACATTACATTTCTGGAACTTGGTGTGAATAGAGATTACTTTAATTCTTTTAGGTGTCCACTTCTTCATCAATTCATGGAAATTCAAAATTTCTATCTTTAAAAGACAGAATCCACGCCTTCCTTCTCCGTGTTCTTGGTATGGCTTGGAAGACAGAGGAACACAGATTTAATCAAACCCAGGGCCAGCCTGTTATTCCACAAGCACCCTGCAGCACACAATGCCCTCTGTGCACTGAATTAAACAACTTACTTTCTTCTCTTCTGCACAGGTGAGAGACTGATGTTCCCGGACCTGCCAGCTGTCTTGGTAGGCCACATTCAGTCAATCACCCCTGCCTCCTCCTGAAGGCCAAGTGACTGTGCTGCCCATGGGTCTGCTTGGCTGTCTGTGTCAATCACGAGGTGGGGGCAGGTCCTGAGTAGCAAATGCCCAGTCACCAAACTTTCAGAAGAGACAAACAGTCACTCATACATGCCCCAGAGCCTGGTGTGTCTGGGTGTCTGACTAATGCATTGACAGCCCAGGCCGGGGCCCCAGTCCAGGCTGTTTTTGCATGGCCTTGCCTCTGACCGCTCAGGATGTCTGATGGCAGCTCCCAGCCAAATGACCTCTCTATCTCCGAGGGTGACAACACTCCCCTCTCAGCCTCTCCAAAGGTCATGCTTGATAACCAGGAACCCCAGGAGGCTTATCTGCATCCTTCCTCCCCCACTGTTCCTGAAAAGGGACAGATGTAGAGGGGCCTCTGAAGAGAGCAGATAGCCAGGTGAAGACAGGTCCAGAGGGCCCTGCAACGGGACTCAGTCCGCAAGTCCACAAGGTCCTCACTTCCAGAATGGCAAGGCCCCGCATCCTGTGCAAACACAGCCACGTGCTTCATGACTACACACCAACATCAGCCTCAAGCCAAGCGGCTGACAGAGCACAGGCCAGTGTTTTTCCTGGAAATGGCAGGAAAGCTCTCCCCACAGTGAGGAGGGACAATGAAAGTGACCTTTCACAGCCTAGACCCCAGGGACATGTGTACCCCACAATGTAGCCTAACGAGGGCCACCAGGTATACATGGAACATGGATGCCCATCGAGTTACTTGGCCTTCCGAGGGAGTAACCACATGGTACTGCCTCTCCTACTTTGGAGATAGATTGGTGGCAGCAACAGATGACATCTGGGCCTTGTGTGTGCCAAGCGTGGTGGATGGATCCCGTGGCAGCCCTCCTGACTTCAGCCTTTTTGTGTGATCTTGCCCACAGTGAGACAGGCAGATGTAGCAGGAGTCTTAACAGGTCTTATTAATAAAATCAAACCTGAGCTGGGTTGTTGGGGTGAACACTGGAAGGTCAGAGAGACAGAATAAGCCACAGCTATCTCACCTTGCCAGATCCTCAGCTGGTCTTGCTTCCTCAGACTGGAAGCCTCTGTGTCCTCATATCCAAATGACTCTCAGCTGAACTGCTGCTAGAAGCCTGAATGCTTAACCAGGCCAAATGCTTCTCCAGGCCAAATGCTTCTCCAGGCCAAATGCCTACCCAGGGCAAATGCCTCTCCAGGGCAAATGCCTCTCCAGGGCAAATGCCTCTAGTTTCTGGTCCTCACGCTTTATATACCTTTCTGCTTTCTACCACCACTCCCTGGGATTAAAGGTGTGGCTTTCTGGGATTAAAGGTGTGTATCACCGTGCCTGGCCGTTTCCAATGTGGCCTTGACCTCACAGAGATCCAGAGGGATTTCTGTCTCTGGAATGCTAGGATTAAAGGCGTATGCTACCACTGCCTAACCTCTATGTTTAATATTGTGGCTGTCCTGCTCTCTGACCCCAGATAAGTTTATTAGCATACACAATATTTTGGGGAACACAATACCCCCACAGGCAGGTCTGAGTGTGACCACTGGGAAGCAGTGTCCCCAAACTCGCCCAGTCAAATCTTTCCTCTCCATTGCTCCCCTACTTCGAGTAGTGTACAGAGAGGGAATTCTTACTCCACCACCACCACCACCACCACCACTCCACCCATACTGAGATAACCTCTGTAATCCCTTCAGACCTTAGGCCCTCGACTGATTTCCTGGGGCTGCGGCATCAGAGCCCCTCAGGTGGGGTGTGTTAACTAGCAAATTGCTCCTCATACCTCCAGCCTGAAATTAGGGTTCAGACTGCTGATATTCATCCAGCTGGCCTCATGCCTCTTCCCTACTGCCAGAAATCCTCAGTTCTGCTTGGCTTCAGACACATCACCTTGCCTGTCTGTCTGTCTTCAGTGTGCTTCCTGAAAGGCTGCGTCCAAACTGCCTTCTTGCTAAGACTTTGGTCACATGGAACCAGGGCCTTAATCTAACTTGACCTCATCTTAGCCTGACTATACATCCAAGAGCTCTGTTTCCAAGTAATGTCCCACACAGTTTCCAGTGGAAACATGTCCAAGGGAGAGAGACCCTATTCAGTCCAGCTGAGGCTCCAACAAGCTTGTCCTGGCTCTCTGATAAGCCTCTGACACCCCCAACTTCTGTCCACTGTTGGGTCCTGGGATACTGGTCTCTGCACCCTATTTTTAAAATCACTTTCTCCTCCTTTGGAGGCCTCGGCAGGCCTGGAGTACATATTACCACCTGAGTATGTGGAGTTGGGTCTTCATACAGAGAGATAGCTGATGAGCCAGGTATTGGGGTGAACGCTGGAAGGTCAGAGAGACAGAATAAGCCACAGCTATCTCACCTTGCCGGATCCTCAGCTGGTCTTGTTTCCTCAGACTGGAGGCCTCTGAGTCCTCATCCAGGATGGGCCTCAGCTGAACTGCTGCTTCTTGAAAGCCTAAATGCTTAACCAGGCCAAATGCTTCTCCAGGCCAAATGCCTCGAGTTTCTGGTCCTCATGCCTTATATACCTTTCTGCTTTCTACTACCACTCCCTGGGATTAAAGGCTGGCTTTCTGGGATTAAAGGTGTGTATCACCGTGCCTGGCTGTTTCCAATGTGGCCTTGACCTCACAGAGATCCAGAGGGATTTCTGTCTCTGGAATGCTAGGATTAAAGGCGTGTGCTACCACTGCCTAAACTCTGTTTAATATTGTGGCTGTTCTGTCTCTGACCCCAGATAAGTTTATTAAGGTACACAATATTTTGGGGAATACAATACCACCACATTTCCTCTCTTTTTGTCTAAAATTAAAAAAGCTTATAACTAATACAAGAAAAATTATAAAATAAGTATATACAATACATATAGTCAAGATTACATTGACGATGTCTAGTCCATTATATTAACAATGTCCAGTTCAGTAACATTTGACAAACTCAGACCAAAAAATTTTCATTACTTATCTTATTTAAAACAAGTAATTCCTTTTAAAAAGTAGATTCCATAATCTCCCTTTTTATCTTATCATATCCACATCAGTGCCCCTAGGATGGAGGTCTGACCCCGGGAATCCTCTAGGCCCCATGCCTCATTGGAGGTCCCTCTGAGGTATGCCAGCACCCCTTCCCTGCAGCATGTGGAGCTGCTTCCTGCAGCTGGGTGGTCCCTGTGCTGCAATGTGCTAGTTGAGCACGTTGACCTCCCCAGGCCTGAGGAGACCGTCAGCTTCCTCGTGGAAGAAGAGGAATCTGGAATGCCTTTGATCACAGTGTCTTGGACACACGGGGACAGTGCTCAGAGGAACCCTGTAGCACACTACTGTCCGTGCCTAAGCAGAGGCTTGCCTGTAAATCTGCAGGAAGCGAGGGTTGTGACAGCCGCTGCACGAATGCTCTGTGACCCGGTTTGGGTGGCAGAGGAAATATAAGGACAGTGGTTCAACAAGGAAATCAAGGCACACGTCTTGTTTCCACATTAGAGAGCTTGAAGAAGAGCACGTGTTAATTACATGAGGGACTAAACAGGACAAACCTTTTGAGCAGTAGACATAACATTTAAGAATAAAATCGACATGGCGGGTAAAGGTCGCAGAAGATCAAGTAAGGCGCTAATAGTTGTGCTTTTTCCATTTTCTTATCGATCAATATTACATTTTTCCAAGCTAAAACGCAGCAGCAGAGTTATTGCTGACCTTTTCCTCACCCTTCCATTGTGTATAAAACCACAGAAAAATAACAAACGACTTTATAAGCAACAGAATTTTTCTGAAACAAACCCCCAGGTGAGCTAAAATCTTCCTCAAAATCTATTTCTTTAGGAGCTCAGGGGAAGGAGCCACTTGTAATTAGCACTGGAGAAGTCCTCACTTTTAAAACATGTGCTCCCCATTTCAAGCGGGTGCCAAGGGCACTGTTGGGGGGCTGCACTCCTTAAAAGCTGACTGGTAAGATTGGGAGCGCCCATTTGCACACACGTGTTCAAGTCCTGCATTTGACCTGGGCGTCAGCAAGCCAGGGTCCTAACCCAGCTTCTTTTGTTCCAAGGGACCAGATCTCCCTTCCTGAGAAATTCCTCAGGTAATTACTTCCGAGCTAGGGAAGGAAGGGCAAAGTGAGTCAGTCCCCAGAGGTGCCCTCAGGCCGGATCAGACACACAACCACGTGTGACAAAAGGCATGTGGCTTGTGTCTGCCCTGTGCATGTTCAGCTCACTCCCTGGGACTGAGCACCAGGGCATCACCGCACAGGAAGCAGAAGCTTCGAGAAGGGGCCTGTTACTGTAGGCATGAGCAGGTGACAATGGCTGCAGATGCCCAGCCTTGAGAACACTGTGAAGCCCCCTCTGTCTCACTGAGGCATGTGTGCCCACAGATCTACATGGGCTCTGTCTCTAGTCCCCGAGGCCTCTGGCGGGGTGGA